>BGNK01006606.1:412-25185 GCA_003297005.1 Symbiodinium sp. clade A Y106 | reverse complement strand
ATATCAATGACAGGGAAGAACCCCGAGAATGTAAAATGATAGACACCATAGAGGATTTACTACATCTAAAAGATAAAGACGACTATATACTGATACACAGGGACAACGACTTACCAAAAACTGCTACACGACTTCAAGGAAAGCGGATATGAGCCTTTTGTTAAATATCAAGCAGGGACTATATCCGAACTTAAGATTATGTGGCGGATAAAGAAATTAAAAAAGACTATACATTACACCATACAATCCCAGAACTTATCCAAAAGTAAGATTGACGAGGATGTTGTGGTTTCGTCTGAGGAGGCGTATAAGAAAACCAGCGAGGCAATGTTTAAAATGAACAAGAGCATCTTTAACGAAAATCATAAATCCTACTATACCGATACTGATATAGAGATACTGGACGAGTGTAGAACCATAGTTCCGGTAGGTATTATCCAGAAGCCCGAGATAGAAAAGAATGTTGCGGAAATAGATATTAATAAAGCATTTACGAAAGCATTTACAAGCATCAAGAAAATACCGATATTTAGACAGTTTGACATCTGGAGGCAGTGGAGTAGCGACGCGTCGGCTGACGCCTCGCGAGGCATTCGCGACCTCAATGTTAATGATATGCCGAGCCTGACACAGCAGAGCTGTGAGAGCTCTGATTTATCAGACCTGACGCTGTATATGGTAAAGGTTTCCAATGCTAATATTATGTTTAACAAGAAGCATAANAGTTCTTGAAGAAGTTAATTGAAAAAGGTGTTGAATGTAATATTTTATACTATAAGCAACCGTCGCATATCCACAAGGTGGATTACAAGCAGATTATAGACGATTTATGGGCAGAGCAGCTAAGCGCCGACGAACAAGAAGATAGAAGGATAAAGAAGACCATAGCCAACATCAACTTCGGACTGTTAGAGAAGTCGCACAACAAAGGGCAAAAGAGCAGGATGTTTGACACATTAACCNCCAACATCAACTTCGGACTGTTAGAGAAGTCGCACAACAAAGGGCAAAAGAGCAGGATGTTTGACACATTAACCGAGGTGTGCCATTATCAAGCAGTTTATGGTGGTAGGGTGTATGCGCTAGATGGCATCATTAAAGATTACAGCTACACGCCCTTAGCGGAAGAGAGGGAGAAAGTTAGGGTGTGGAATTTTGAAGATGGGTGGGTAGGGTTTGAGGATGGAGTTTATCAGCGATTTGTTGTAATAGACGGTGTAGTTCATATACAACGAGATGCTGACATAGACGAGGCAAAATATTATGTGCTAAATGTATCCGACGAGAGATGTTTAAGCAACGGCTTTAGATATATTAAAGAGTTGCTTTTACAAGACCATAATTACAGAGTGTAAGCCTACGAGACACTAAAAGAGAACGGTATTGGTGTGTATAGTGTCAAAACGGATGCCCTGACCATTAAAAGGATGATGTAGCAAGGGCTGTTAAACTGTTGAAGGTTGAAGAAGAGAAGCACAAAATCGGAGGGTGGAGAGTTGAAAAATCTAAACGGGTAAGACTACCGACCGACGATTACAAACTTANGAAGGTTGAAGAAGAGAAGCACAAAATCGGAGGGTGGAGAGTTGAAAAATCTAAACGGGTAAGACTACCGACCGACGATTACAAACTTAAATATAATCAGTTGGTTGATGTGCCCCAGCACAAAAATGAAAAACTTAACATAGAGGACGAGTGGGATACTCACCAAATATGCCAACAAATAAAAGAGGAAGCAGGGGGTAAATGCTTAATTAAAGGCAAGGTGGGAGGCACGGGTAAGAGTTATATAGGTGAGTATTTTAAGAAATTAGGTTATAATGCATTGTTTGTTGTAGGCACTAACCAGCTGTCGCAGGAAAAGGAGTGTGAAGCAATAACCCTAAACAAGTTTTTTAGTGTCCCTATGGAGAAAGGCGAAGAACTACCAATATTTGACCACTCGCCTTTTAATGTAATCGTGTTTGATGAGGTGTATATGTCATCTATGTATATGCTAAATAAAATTAGACTGTTTGTAAAAAACAACCCCGATAAAATCATTATAGCCACTGGTGATACAAAGCAACTGCCACCGATAGAGGATATGACCAACTGCCAGAACAAAGAGGCATACAGCAACCACTGTTTAGATGTCATCTTTAAGCACCACATCTTCTTACAAATATCCAAGAGGGTGAAGGACGAAGACAACAGGAGAACACTAAACGATATGTATGATGATTTTTGGGTTCATCGGTTGGGGCTAAACGAGTTGATAAAGAAGTATTTTAAAACAACATCCGATGTAATGGCATCCACATACAACATAGCATATACCAACAAGAGGTGTATGGATGTTTCAAAGACAGTTAGACAAAGGTTAGGTAAAAACAAGTGATTATGAAATAGGTGAGGTGTTAGTGTGCAGGTTATATAAGAAAATAGGAAGTAAAAGATTAAATGTGAATTTTAGGTATAAAATCAAAGGCGTTGATAAAGGCAACTATCTACTGGAAAACATAAAGAGCTTAGAACAATGCACGGTAGATAGAGAAACCATAGAGAAGCATTTTAGATACAACTACTGTATCACCTGCCATTCAGCACAGGGTGCCACAATCAAAGATGCAATAACAATACACGAGTGGCAGTCGCCATTAGTTAGTAGAGAATGGCTTTGGACAGCGATTACTCGCTGTGATGATTTTAATAAAGTGTTGTTTTTTGAGTGTGATGCCTTTGAAAAGGAAATGGATAAGAAAATGATAATGGATTATTTTGAAAACAAAGTGGAAGGATACAAGCAACAGGACAAGAAAGCAAACAGGGAAATAAGTAATGATATGTATATTGATGAGATGTGGTGCTTAAAAAGGATGAAGGGCAATTGTCAAAAATGCGGAGTGAAATTTGAATTCAGCACTAAAAAAGGGAAGTTATGTTCTAACTTTACAGCACAGCGTGTGGATAATGAGTTATGCCATAGTGTAGATAATTGTATCGCTTGGTGTAAGTATTGTAATTGTAGTGCCCATTAAATAGTATTAATATTTTCTAATATTATTTATATGAGTTCAGATAAACAAAAAATCATTAATGATATATATTATGACCGCTCGGGGTTTGGGAGTAGGGCTACTACTCTACAAGATGCTAAAAAGAAAGATAAAAGTATTACTAAAGAAGATGTGGAAGAGTTCTTCAAAAAAAATGTTGAAGAGAAAAGGAAACCACGAGGTGAGAATAGTTTTGTAGCACCCCACGCGCATTGGGAGTATCAGGTGGATTTGTTTTTTATAAGTGAAAATGATTTGGAAAATCAAAGATTTACAATAGGCTTGGTTTTAATTGATATTTTTAGTAAGTATGCTACAGTAATACCTATTGAGAGTAAAGAAGCACCGGATGTNATAGGCTTGGTTTTAATTGATATTTTTAGTAAGTATGCTACAGTAATACCTATTGAGAGTAAAGAAGCACCGGATGTATTGGCGGGAATAATGGAAGGATTACAAAAAATGGGTGATAAGCCGAAGATGTTTTATAGTGATGAAGAAGGGAGCTTGTATAGCAAAACAGTTATAGAATATTTAGAAGGTGAAAAAATTGAGATACACAGAACACGAGGGCATCCAGCTTTCGCTGAGCGCTTTATAAGAACATATAAAGATATGTTGTTCAAGCGCGTTGAAGCAGANAAAAAATTGAGATACACAGAACACGAGGGCATCCAGCTTTCGCTGAGCGCTTTATAAGAACATATAAAGATATGTTGTTCAAGCGCGTTGAAGCAGATGAAAAAAAGGGTAAGCAAAATATCCAGTGGATAGATTATAATTTGGAGATATTATTAACATACAATAATAAAATGGTTTCATCTACTACTAAATTCACGCCGTTAGAAGCAAGAAAAAAGAAAAATGAATTTGAAGTTAAATTAAACATATCTTTACAAGCAAAGCGCAATAGAACATACCCCGAAATAGAAGTGGGCGATAGTGTTAGAATAATGCGCAAAAAAGGCATTGGCGAAAAAGAACGCACAAGTCATTGGCTGAGAACGCCCCAGAAAATCAAACGAACAGATAAGAAACTAGGACAAAACTATTACTATTTAGAAAGCGATGATAAGAGAGGTTATTTGAGGCATGAACTGCTGAAAGTTTGAGGAATAACAAGAAAATAAAAATACTAAGCGAACAAAACCTGGCACGAAAACCCCTAAATAAAACCCTGAACAGGGAACAGGGCGCACCCCGAGTCTTGAAGTCGCAGAGGTCAAAGTCGTTGATGAAGATGAGCACCTGCCATGTTACAAGTCGCGTTGTGNCATTGCTCTCTGGCACTCTGTTTTCATGAGGTGCTCCTATTCGGTAAGTAGTTTCCGCGACTTCTTCTGGCGCGGTCAGCTGAAACACTGTATCAAATTATGCGCAGGTGTCCACTGTGGAGCGTCATGCAAGGCTGTCATCTGAATATTTGGAGAAGGCTTTGAAACCAACTCGGTGAAACCCTCGCTAAGTTGCCACCGTTGTTCTGGATGTAGCCCTCGTTGAGGAGCGCCTCACAGGGCCACGAACTTGCACAAACCCTGCCTACCTACAACATGACAGGCTGATTGGACGAAGCGCACCTTGCAAATCTTCAATCGCACGTGATGCGTGGAGGCCACCAGGACGTACTCCGTCTCGGTCTCGTGGAAAACATCGGGCCACAGACCCGGTTTTTGGGCCTCGCGGGGAATGACGCCCGCGACATTCTCTTCTGATGCCATCTGTGCTGGGAGTAGAACGAAGTTCAACCTGTGGGGCGAAAAGCCATCCAGTGCGATATTGATGAGGTGCTCCCGGGCGTCATCCTGCGGAAGTCAAAAAGAGTTTAGGTGCGAACCTGCCTTACCCCTAGAAACACAAAACAAAACCTGCCAACAACGTGCCTGATCCAAGCAGATGCCTATGCCAGGCACGGATGTAGTGCCCAGCGGATAGAACTGCTTGCGATTGTTGATCAGGTTGCCNTAGAAACACAAAACAAAACCTGCCAACAACGTGCCTGATCCAAGCAGATGCCTATGCCAGGCACGGATGTAGTGCCCAGCGGATAGAACTGCTTGCGATTGTTGATCAGGTTGCCTAGAGCGGTGTAGACTGCGTCAATAGAACCGCCGTAGGTGGCCACGAACAGGCGCGCCAGTCTGTGGCCCATGCCCCAGTGGTTTTTGAGCATCTGCAACATGTCGTTTGGCAGCACTTCCGGAGCGATGACAATGTTCTTAATGTCCAGCAGGTTGAGACCGGCTTTGGCCAACTTGAAGGGGTAGCCGTGCTCGGAGCTGATGAGGACGACAGAGGCTTGGAAGGCCTCCTTGGTTTCGCCGGTGATCTGAGCCAAAGCAGTCTTGGCTGTCTCTGCTTTGGCATCGTTGCCGTCGTTNGTTCCAAGCTGGACACGGGCGAAAAGCCATCCAGTGCGATATTGATGAGGTGCTCGCGGGCATCATCCTGCGGAAGTCAAAATGAATTTAGGTGCGAACCTGCCTAACCACCCGAAAAACACAAACCACAACCTGCCCCTAACGTGCCTTGACCATGCAGTTGCCGATGCCAGGCACGGATGTAGTGCCCAGCGGATAGAACTGCTTGCGATTGTTGATCAGGTTGCCCAGAGNCATCTCGAACATGTCGCGTGGCGGCACTTCCGGAGCGATGACAATGTTCTTAATGTCCACCAGGTTGAGACCGGCCTTGGCCAACTTGAAGGGGTAGCCGTGCTCGGAGCTGATGAGGATGACAGAGGCTTTGAAGGCCTCCTTGGTTTCGCCGGTGATCTGAGCCAAAGCAGTCTTGGCTGTCTCTGCTTTGGCATCGTTGCCGTCGTTGGGGAGCGCGAGGTTCGCTTCGTCGATGATGATGGTGGTGTCGTTGCCGGTCTCTTGGATACTCTTCACCAGCTTGGAGAAAGTCAATGCTTTCTGTTCAGGTTGCATTATGCCGATGATGTTACGGACACTTGTTGCTAATGGCGCAGTGGCCGCGTTGAGGTTCTCCGCTGCTGCGGCCAAGCCGCTTGCTATCGTGACAACTTCTTTGAATAAGCTGGGGAGCTTTTCGGCCAGACCTTGCTGTTCCGCAGCGGCGCCAAAGACTGCTTGGTAAAAGTCAGTCGCTCCCCCCCTTCGCAGGTTTGCCAAGACGACGGTTCGAGATGAACCTTGTGCCTGTCTGACTTTGTCCGCCACATACGAGACAACCAACGACTTGCCTACACTCTTGCCACCCAAGACCNGTTCGAGATGAACCTTGTGCCTGTCTGACTTTGTCCGCCACATACGAGACAACCAACGACTTGCCTACACTCTTGCCACCCAAGACCAAGGTGAGCAGGCCGTCTTCGAAGATCGCATCCGTGAGGCTCTGAATGAAAGCCTTGCGGTCGACTATCGTGTTTCCCTTCATGAACTTCTTGGCATTAAGTCGGACAGTTTTTAGGTGCGCATCNGATCGCATCCGTGAGGCTCTGAATGAAAGCCTTGCGGTCGACTATCGTGTTTCCCTTCATGAACTTCTTGGCATTAAGTCGGACAGTTTTTAGGTGCGCATCTGCATCCACTTGCTTCTTCTCCTCGGCATCTTCCTCCAAAGCTTGAAGGAACAAGCTACCGTTCTTGACATCAGCGAAGAAGTTGCCATCCAACTGACGGGCATAGAACTCAGAGCCCTCAGCATCCACCAGTCCATACGGCCAATGCTGATTTGCGCCCACCTCAGGGAGCNCGGGCATAGAACTCAGAGCCCTCAGCATCCACCAGTCCATACGGCCAATGCTGATTTGCGCCCACCTCAGGGAGCAACAATTTCACTCCAACGCCCTAACCCTTTGAGTTTGACCCTCCGTTGCCTTGCGCAACACGTGCGTCTTGACAATGCCAGAAGGGCGCAAGGAGCTCTGAACCCGAAGTGCCGAAAAGGGAGCAACCACGAAGCTATGGTGTGCCACATGTGCCAGAGCAACCAGCACCAGCAGCGCTGTTGAGCGACGTGTATTTGGGTGCCCCATGGCGCAGGTGCTTAGGGCTTAGGGTTTGGGTTCTGTTTCAGCTTCTGCCTTAACATGAATGAGAACAACAACTGCGTCTATCAAAGAGCCAATACAACTCCTGAAAGGCTGCAGCCGGAACTGCAAGGTGTAAGCAATGGTGTCGCCTTCAAATCACAGGGATTGCCAAAGCTTCACAAACATGGCAGGCGCACCGTCTCATGGACGAACTCGCCGTTGTCGTCGTTTCCGAGTTCAGGGTTATAGACTTTACGGAGGTTTTTGGATTAGGTGGGGTGTTTCCCAGTTCGGGGTTATAGGTTTTGGTTAAGGGGGGCGCAAAGCTTAGAGAGTTGCTACTCTCTATCATTTCCGAGTTCGTGGTTAGGATATGGATAGGGGTATAGGTTGATTGTTATGATTTTGATTGTGGTATAGGGGGTTGTTATGACTTGGGTTGAACTTGATGGTGGGGTTTGCTATGAACTCGGGGATGACAGCTTCTTGCTCNATGGATAGGGGTATAGGTTGATTGTTATGATTTTGATTGTGGTATAGGGGGTTGTTATGACTTGGGTTGAACTTGATGGTGGGGTTTGCTATGAACTCGGGGATGACAGCTTCTTGCTCTTAAGGTGCCCCGCCACACAACCAAAGGGCTTTCAGCCCAGAATCCGTCCTCACCAAACCCGTGAAACAGCCAAAGGAAACACAGAAGCAACAGCACTACCGCCCAATATCAGTAGCAGTGGCAGATAGTAGCAGTAGTGGTGGCAGGAGATTAGCAGTAATATAGGAGCCTTAATGATTAGAATAGGGTTTTGGGGCCCCTTATACTGTAGTTATAATAGGGAACACCCCAAAACAGTATAGGTAATTATTAAGGCCCCTGTTTTATAGTACCCTTATAGATCCCTTATTGTAACCCCTAAAGGGCCCCTTTAAAAGGCCCTCTTTAACCCTAGTCGTAGCAGCAGTCCCTCTCCCCGGATCCGAGCAGTCGGCCCTGGGCTGGCTGCACGGGCGCTCGCTCCAAGTTGGGGCGCCTGGCAGAGTTTGAGGGTTTAGGGTTTAAGGTTTCGGCGCTCACACTCGGACAATCCAGGCGAGGCATATGGTTCGAAGTCTGCTGAATGAGACACATCAGGGTGTAAGGTTTAAGGTTTAGGGTTTACCGGGTTCTTGTTGAGGAATTTGGTTTAAGATACCATAATAGGGATCTGACGCAGTTTAGGGTTTAAGGTTTAGGGAGCTTGGGTTCGGTTTGGGGCCTTCAGTACTGGAAGAGGACGCTTCTTTTATCAGGTTTTGGGTTTAGGGGTTTAAAGGGTATATAAGAGGATGCTTCTTGTACAAGGGTGGTGCAATAGGATTGTTCTTTTAGTGGGTTTTGTAAGGTTTCTCGACTGTTTTATGGGGTTTGTAGGGTTTCATGATGAGGACCTTCAAAATAGAAAAGGATTTCGTCAAGGGTTGTGTGACGGGTCACTACGAAGGTTCAGTATAGCGGTTTTAGAATAAGGCTTGGGGGTAGTTTATGCTTTAGGCTATAGCTCATCAAGAATCCAGAGTTCTGAGTTCTGAGGCTTTCTTGATGTAGGTGTCTGAGAAAACGTCAATGCTGTTAGTCGCATGAAAGTACCGACATGTCAAGGTGCCCTCTCTACAGGTCCTTGCCTTCTTGGAAACGTTTTCTGGTGTTTCTGTTGCTCAAACTGCACATGTGCCCAAAAAATCCCGAGAAAAAGCAATCGTTGCCGGGAGCAGGTACAAAGCTACAAGCTGCAGGGAAGAGCAGCGCGTTTGGGGAAACTCCCTGCACTTGTCCCGCTGCTGGGCCTCAAGTTCGACTGCAGCTGCTGCATCTCGTGCTGCTGTTGCTGAACCTTGGCAGTCGAGGGCTCCGGTACACCTCGCCACATGTATAGTTTTTAGCAGGAGCACCAGTTCCTAAGAACCTGCAGGGTCCGGGAAGGCTGAGGATCCCTAGGTTCCCAGGCCAAGCAATATGTTCAACAGTCGAGGCTACCCCAAAGACCTAAAAACCCTACAAGCCGCAGAACTATTGATGCGCTGGTAGTTATTCCAACTCGAAGCCCAAAAAGCGCTGACCACATGACACAGAGTCCTAAACCCTCACAACATCTCAAAACCCTGAAGGAATCAACAACAACCATAGTCATCACCCTCGTCACTTGCAGTCTCAAGTGGAGCCCTGCATCGCTTTTCCTCCGCCTTGGCATCGCCTCGCCGGCTTGGATGGCCAAGTTGCGCGGGCTGCACTCCTCGCAAATGCGGAGTGCAGGGATCAGGGTCGAGGGTCCAAGGACCGCGGTTTTAAGGCATTTGGGTTGCGCGGTCGTGGTACAGAGGGTCTGTGAGTGTTGAATAGGACTCATGACGCATTTCCCAAGTCTGTTTGGAAGACCGGTCGTGTTGTGGTGGCCATCATCATTGCTAGTATACTTGCGATAGCTACTTTTCGCCCTGTAGATATGACGATGGGGCGTGCTGCAGTTTCTGCGATAAGCTTCATCTTGAAGCGCTCTGCAGCTACGCCTGTCCCTGCAACCCTGAGCTCATCGACAGGGAGGCCGATGAAAAAAGCAGTTGCATGTGGATACCAAGTTCCAGGAATCACATTGCGATGGTTGCGTACATATGTCAAGACTCTTGTTCTTGCTGCTCATTTGCTGTTACCAACAGTAGACTTCTTACCTTTATTCAATGACCGCTCGTGGCGTCATATACAAGTAATTAGGTAGCAACTGCAAAGATGATGCTGAGCGCCAGGTCGAAGGTGAGGGGACAAAGACGAGAGAGATTTGGACGAGCAGCACTCTGAGGATGTGGGCGATGATTGCAACCGTGTTACCGATTTCCAGACAGCGACGAGCTCAAAAGGACATCACAAACCCTAAACCCTAACTTTTTAAACACAGAATAACAACACCAACAGCATCACCGACAAAACCAGCAACACCCAAGTGCTGCCTGGGAGAACATCAGCCCCAACTCGGATTGGAGACCTGCTTCCTCCCATGCGGCGGCGAAGATGAAACATGCAAGTGACTTTGAGCGGTTTGTTCGATGCGTGTACCTTATCTATGACATGCACTCTCTGTCGACATCGTGCCGACAAGAATTCTTGCCATGGAGGTGGGTGTTCCTGCAGGTAACGTCGGTCTGGCAGCACTGCAGATTGTAGTAGATGCACATACATGCATGTATGTATGTATGGATGTATGTTGCATGCATGTGTCGGTGCAGGTATGCATGTATGTATGTCAATGTCTGTTTCCATATGTGCCATGTCTGTGTGCGCGCCTGCACATAAAGGCTTCGGGAACAGCCACTATTCGACTTTGCAGCTCGATATCGAATACAAAGAAATCAACTACAAATCGAGAAGTCGAACACCAAACTTGCTGCTGCATTGCAGAAGACAGTCTTAATGAAGTGGTAGCATGTGCAATATCTTGTCATGTACACGGAACTCCCGTAGCTCTGCAGCAGTCGGACTTCTAAACTCCTAAATCACATCGATGTACACTGCGGCAGTATGGACAGCGTCGCGTCAATTCAGAGGGCCGCCCTGTTCTGACACACTGAATATCATGCAAAGTGTTGGCTTGCAAGCCACGAATTTGCAAGCATGTTCACGCAGATTCGCAGAGCACCTCCAATGCAGCAGCACGGTCTGCATTCACAGCAAACTCCGCCACATTGCCCACGAGGGGCGTGACAAGTTCGAGCCTTAATCGATATCAACACGGTGGAACTGTGTAATTATAGCGGCAGCTCATATGGTAGCTTCAAGGCCGTGTCTCATGAACGCCCGAAGGGAGGTTCAGGTTGGGGATGCGTGGGCCTAGACTCTTGGTTGCCGTTGCTGCTGTTTTTCTTCCGCCATCTCTCACTCCTTCTCTCCTCACTTCTGTCCTTTGGCTATCTGGGAGTTTCCGAAAATAGGGACCCTTAGTAGGAAACTCCTATCTCTGTTTCTCTATCCCAGTTTTGTGGCTCTGCTCATTGGCCAGAGGCTTGAACGGGTCATCCTGCGCCGATTCGGGTTCACACCGCTTCTGGGAAAAAGGCCAAATCTTAATGCTTGGGTCGGACGGAGCGGTGGCGATGAAGCACTTCGAACATCTTCGTTTCGCGGAGTGCTGCAGTGTCTCTTCAAGCTCTGAATGTTCACGGTCGCATCGAGCTTACAGCAAGAAATCCTTATTGCCCCACCACTATAAGGCAAGGCTAACCAGAGGCCCCATAGTAGTTCCTTTTTGGGATTACCTTATAGGATTCTATATATGAACCCCAAAAAGGAACTACTATGAGGCCTTTGGGTGCATCAAAGCACGACTCCTTGATTCCGCTCGGCCCTTTGCGCCCAGTTGCCTCCGGTACAGCGGCGCCCAGATTCGGCCAACCCGCTGAGCATCCGCCACCTGCATCCCCAAAGGGTCCAAGTACCATTATAGTAGGCACTTAATACCCTAAAGTAGGTACTTAGTACCATTAAGGTACTTATAATACCCTAAAGTACCATTACAGTAGGTACTTAATACCCTAAAGTATATATATATATATTATACAGTTGCTTGGACCTTTTGGGCTCATGGTGAAGCCGTTTCTGGTGCCACGGTACAACCTACCTGCCATTGATTGCGAGTCTCTGTAGACGGATATGCAAAGTCATGGGCAGGCAAAGAGATGATGGAGGCAAGATTGAATTGAGAGAGGGACCTAGCCACATCCGCCTTGCTGCATCCGTGCTTGACTTACATTCCCGTGCAAGACAACTTAAGACACTGGCATCAACAAGCAAAAGGACGAACATGAACAACAGTCTTCAGAAAACGAACGTACCACCTACTGAATGCAAGCTCTGTCACAAACCATTGGCAGGATGTGTGCACATCTGCTAGTTTTCTCCGGGATGCGTCTGCACGTGTGAGTGTCGGTACCCTGCGATCTACACATTAATATAAATCTGCCCTTTGCTTTTGGAGTCTCTTTGTAAGGATTATGATAGGAGACCCTGTTTTGGGGGTTCCTTGTTAGAATTATAGTATAATACACCCATAAGCCTTTTCTACCTGTTAAGGCGCCTATATGAACATTAAGGCCCTTCAAGCCCTGGAAGTTCCAATGAAGAAGTGCTGCTGCAACTTGGCTCCTCGGCTTCCGTTGCTGGTGCCATTCCACGCAGTTCCAGGACCTGGGCGTGGCTCATGTGTGCATGTGTATGCGTATGTGTGTATATTATTTATATATATATATATAAATATACATATACACATAACGAGAAGGAGAAAGAGAGAGAGAGAGAGAGCGCGTGTGAGAGAGAGAGAGTGAGAGAGAGAGAGAGAGTGTGAGTGAGCGAGTGAGATGCGCATGTGCAAAAGGGTTCCGTGATACACATGCGTTACATACGTGCTCATACACTATGAAATTGCGTATGTATACAAACAAATACTCATACATATTCTTAAATACATGAAGCGAAAGACAAATGTGCTCACCCTGTGGGGTTGGCGTCTATGTAAGGCATCGTCTTGAACCCTGACCCTGAATCCAAAGTTTCGAGTCTTGCCCCTTGAGCACAGCCATGAAAGGCATGCACAGGTAGGCTATGTCTAGGGGCCTTAACAATTAGGATAGGGTTTGGGGGTATATTGTGCTATAATATTGGTAATTACTAAGGCTCCTATATTACAGATCAATGAGGCTATCAGGTCCAGGATCGAACCGGCGGCCCGAAGGCCCACTCTGATATCTGGATCTGGGGGGGGGGTACATCCGCCAGGCTTCAGGTTGTAAAAGGGCTATACTGGCTGCATGCGGGCATCACTCGTAAGTTGTGCCTCAATTGGGGGTAAATTTAAGATAAGAGCAAGGCGCACGGCTGGCCACAGCCAGGAAGCCTGCAGCAAGCACCGGCTAGTGTGTTAGAGTGTTAGAGATGCTGTAAGTGTAGGTGGTGTGTGTGTGTGTATGTGTGTCTGTATGTGTGCGCGTGTTTGCGTGGGATGAATCATGGCTCAACATGACGAACTGACTGGTCTTGGGTCCCATATGGTGAGGGTATGTAATTATACTCTACAACGCCAAAAATTATTGGTTGTAACCAATCCAGGTAAAGCCAACAGGCGCAGCATCAGCCGAAGCAAATAATGCGGACTTGCCCGAAACAAACTGAACCTTGTTGCCTCGATGAGCCTCAACACGGAAATGTCCGGAAGCTGAACCTGAAATCCTATCGCGGCACTCGCGCTGTGACATCCTCAACCTGGCAGAAGTGACCGCATGCTGCCTTCTTTGTGGTGTCTCTTTGTGACACCTCGCATACTAGGCGTCAGCGAAGTGCCTCAGTTACTTGCACAACAAGCTGCCGACATAGTGTGCACTGCTTTGGGCACTGCTGAGCCACATGGCAAGCAATTGCTGGCTGACGGAGGTCATGCTTCACTCCCTCCAAGCCTTCTGCAACTTCTGTTACGAACATCTGACTGCAAGTACAACACCATGGTCATAAGCCAGCATCTTCTGTATCATCAAAATGATGACACAACAGCCCGTTCCGCGCTTATCCCCAGCAGGGATATAGAGCGGACTCTGATCCAAACCTCAGTATTTAGGAGATACAAACAAATATGCATAAATAAACAAAAAACATACATATATATAACTATGTGTATATATATATGTATATATACATACTGTACAATGCATCCATCCATCCATCCATCCATCCCATGCATGCATGCATATGTATACATCCATGCATGCATACACACATACATACATGAAATATGAAGATCCCTGGAACCCCTGATAGAAACAAAAAGGCGCACCCACGTCCGTCATCCTATGTGGGAAGGCACCGAGTGTTTCATTTGCAAGAAAGCAGCAAGTGGGTGCACTCGTCTCGTTGTGCCAACCACGACCTCCGGACAAGAGATAAACCGCGTTATGGCTTCGGGTTTCGGGTTTAGGGTGTGTGTGTGTGTGTGTGTGTGTGTATGTATATATATATATATGTGCTGTACTTATAGAAGGAATTTGAGGGTACTTGTGCGGGCGTGCTTTTGCGAATTCTTCAGGTCCCTATCGTAGATGAAGGATGTGGTACTGGTAGTGCAGACTCCCGAACTTCGGCTGAGCAGGCACATGCTTTTCCTTAGCACAAGAATACGCAAGAAGAATCGCGAGACGACATTCCTGCCCTTTACAGGGCAGCCACTTGTGTGCCGTGAATTCGCTGCGATATCAGACATAATTAAGGCGCTGCTGGCCTGACATGCATGATTGTGTGGCCGTAGTGCGCAGCAGTCGCGCACCATCCACCGACAGTCCCGGCATTGAGCTGCCGCTACATTCACTCACTCTGCTTAGGAGTCGTAGTGTGCGATAGCAAAGCCAGTCATATAGACTCCACCACTCTTGTTCGGTTTTTCACGGTTGATGCAGAAAGGCTTGAGGAGTCGTTCGCTCAGTTCGTGGAGTCCTGGACCAACTTTGGATGCAGCATTGGCCAAGTTGGTAACCCAGGAGGGAAGCTGTCCAACTCCAAGAAGTTGGCACAGCTCATCGCTGAAGTGACAGCAATTCTTGCTGATCACATTGTATTCGCGACCAGGCCAGCTCTTGGCCATTTCGGTAATGAGCATATGCACTTCAGAAGGGGCGAAGTCCGTGTAACCCATGTGAATCGACTCTCGGTACGAGTGCTGTTTGCACGCAGCCGGTTGGTTTTCAAATATTCCATGACCCCTCGAGGTCTGCCCGTAGCTCCATTCCCTTCCATGAACTTCCACGGCAGCGTGGAAGACACCAGTGCCGAAAGGGCGCAAGACCCCATTGACAACCTTCATCGGTGCAGTGCCCGTAACGTCATAAATATGCACGGTGACTGGTGACGGCGCAGCTGCAGCATGGCGGCAAGAATTGCCCATCTTCACCGCGAGGATGCGCAGTAAATGGAAATTGTACCACTGCGGCCTATGGCTTCGGGAACCAACAGCTTGAGCCATAAGGCTTAAGGATGTTGCTGCTGCAGCTGCCGTTATTGCAACTTCGACTATCGCCCTTAGCTTTACGAAGTCCACTCTCAGCCCCTTCGGAGGCCTGCGAGGAGCCAGCGCAGGGCCATGCGTGTGGAGATCGCCTCCGTAGGTACCGGCCCAGGAGCCCAGAGGTTCGACATCCTGGGCTGCGGAGCTTTGTTCGGGTCCGAGCCTGTCTCATTAAGGGGGCCTCCAGGATTTAAGGTTTAGGGTCCCATGGCTTCGGATCTACGGTGTTTGGGAGTTTAAGGCTTTAAGGTTCAGCCCAGCCCATGAACATGCAGCCCCGTCGCTTCAGCGCTGTGCGTGGAAGAGACAGATTCAGCTGACGACCTTGGTCAAGTGGTCTGAACGAAACCCTACACCCTGAAGCCCCAAACTCGCTGGGCACCGAGCTTGAGGTCGAATGAGGGATTTGATTGGCATTTCATGCGTGCAGACATGCATACCGGAAAGATATGCATGATGACGCCGTTCTACAACTTCTTTATCCTCTCAAGTCGGGAAGCCACGTTTGTCGGATTGAGATCAGTGCCCCCTTCCTTGGGTGGGTGCGAGGTCCGCCCTTAAATGGAACTGAACCCGTTTCAAGCTCAATCCCCGAATAGATTCGACCCTAGAGGGCTCAAGGTCAAATGAACTTTCAAGTGGTTTCGGAGGAGGTAGGTAGGTATAGGTGTTTATTAGACCTGCAGAACGTTGCATGCAGAAACAACCGAAATCGTTCGTACGTGAAACTGTAGGGAGGTCCTCTGGAAACTCCAAGGGAGGCCACAACCGCTTGTTCTGCATGAGAAGCTGGTTCCTGGCAGCTGGTATAAGGCTGCGCAATAAATGTCTGTTGGTCAAACGGTCATGTTGCAGCGACATGGGACAACGCCTGCAAACCCTGGCGCCATTCACCCAAAAATGTGTAAACCCTGTAAGCCCTAAACCGCTAGACGAGCGTCATCCGAAGGAGATTCCACCCTAACCCGGAACCCAGAAAGAAAAATACCACAACCTCTACACAATACCCATCTAAATTCCTGGTATACAAAGCAAAAACCAAAACCCTAGCCAAAAGAAGACAAAGCCCAAGCTCCAAGCCCCTCAACCCCTATAAACCCCTTATGAACCCCTCATGAACCCTAAACCCTAAACTTTTAGGACCCCCTAAAGCCTCCGAGACAGGGCCGCGGGGCCCAAGTTCGAGGCCGAGGGCCTCGGGAAAGGAATCGGTGCCCAGGGCCGGCCCATGAGGCCTCGGAGCGATTGGGGTTTAGGGGATTTAGGGGTTTAGGGGTTTAAGGGGTTTAGGGGTTTAGGGGGTTTAGGGATTTAGGGTTTAGGGGATTTAGGGTTTAGGGGTTTAAGGGGTTTAGGGGTTTAGGGGATTAAGGGTTTAGGGGATTTAGGGTTTAGGGGTTTAGGGGTTTAAGGGGTTTCGTCACACACACACACTCGCACAAGGCAGGCATGGCTTCAGGCACTAAGTCGTCACAGCTTTAAGGGGTTTAGGGGTTTAAGGGGTTTAGGGGATTTAGGGTTTAGGGGTTTAGAGGTTTAAGGGGTTTGGGGTTTAGGGAATTTTGGGTTTAGGGGTTTAAGGGGTTTAGGGATTAGGGGTTTAGGGCTTAGGGGTTTAGGGGATTTAGGGTTTAGGGGTTTAAGGGGTTTAGGGGTTTAAGGGGTTTAGGGGATTTAGGGTTTAGGGGTTTAGAGGTTTAAGGGGTTTGGGGTTTAGGGGATTTTGGGTTTCGGGGTTTAAGGGGTTTTAGGGATTAGGGCTTAGGGGTTTAGGGGATTTAGGGTTTAGGGGTTTAGGCGTTTAGGGCTTAGGGGTTTAGGGGATTTAGGGTTTAGGGGTTTAGGGGTTTAGGGCTTAGGGGTTTAGGGGATTTAGGGTTTATAGGGTTTAGGGGTTGCCCGCGGAGGAATAAACACTAAAGTTTTAGTACTATCCCAACCATGAGCTAGGAGTCTTCCTTAAGGTTTCGCTCTCTATCGGCAGAGTCTTCGTTAAGGTTTAATCTTTTTGTTTATTTTAAGCTCCTGTTTCCCCTGCATCAGTGGAGAGTTGAAGCATTGGGGTTTAGGGCTAGGGCCCACAGATTCAAGCTCTGGAGCTGTAGGGCATAGCCTCGGGCCTTTGGTTAGTAGGGAATGGAGGAATGGTAGTAATAGTAGTTATAATTGTACCCCATTCCTCCATTCCCTACTAACCAAAGGTAAGGACACTGACAGAGGTTTGTGAACGCAGTTGTCCGGCTCTCATCTTCTAATCTCCTTGAGAGAAGCCGGCACCGACCGAACAAATGCAATGCAGAGCTTTTGTTATGGTTGCAGGTGTTACTCATACGCCCTGCTTGGTGCGCGATCTCCTCAACCAGACTAGGCACATCATAATTAACCGGATTGCTCTCATTCATGCTCATCATGCAGGTAACTGGCAATGGGTTGTGTGCCATATTGCCTAGATTTGGTACGGATATCTTGCGGGGAAGTGCACGGGGGGAACCCGAAGGAAAACTGATGGGTTGGCTACTAGTGAGGCGCATCTGCGTAGTCTCAAGGGTTCATACACCGTCAGCCCAGGAACAGCAGGACACCATAAGCAAAGAGGGCGATGCCCCTGGGCCGTGCGAGCACGCAGACACAGCCGCAATAAGGTCCTCTGAGCCGAACACGTGAGGGCTTCTCTATGGTTTCCGGGCTTTAAGGTTAAAGCCGCCCCTCGAATGAAACGTCAAGCATACGGACATTGCGGTGCTCCAGCTCTGAACGCTGAAGGGTTCTTCTGTAACAGACAGTGCGTGACTAGGAAACCATATGTCACGTTCGACACTGTTGCAAAAACCTGAATGTTCATTCTTGTGGTAAAGAGCAAGACTCAATCGACACCCCTAAGGCCTACACGTATCCGCGAGCCCTGAACCCTTGACCTTAAGCCGCTCTAAACGCTTGAAAGCCCCTAAGCCTCTACCAAACCTCTTCGGAATTCGGGAAGCAATCCGTATTCCTCCGCGCTTCCTCCCCCAGGCTTCCACAGGGATGAAGGCCAACCACCAAGTCATCCGGATCAAGGAGATCTTGCAGTGCGCCTTATAGGGGTTTTTAGAGACTCAAGACGAGGTAGTTAGAGTTTAAGGCTTTATTGGCGCTTATAGGGCTTATATGGGGTTCTTGGAGCGCACCCTGAACGGAATCTAGGATTCTACCTATAGTCTCCATTGTAATTCCAGGTCGGGGTAAGCCAACTATATATACAAATATATATATATATATATATATATACATAAATAAAGAGAGAGAGAGAGAGAGTAATGTATACATATTATATATATATATATATATATATATATATATATATATTTATACGTATTTACATATGTGTATATATGTTTAGGATCCTATAAGGTGACCTCACAAAAGGAAGTATAATGGAGACTATATAGCTAGAGCTCTTGACATGTGCCTCGGCCGGTTCAGGAACTCCAGGCGTGCATACACTTCTCGATCTGTGATGTAGTGCTGTTTTGCACACTTGGTCTACACTATATATATAACATAAATATATAATATATATTAATTATGTCGTGTCGTATTTTTGCCACGGTCATGTGCCAGAAGCTGCAGACACCAACATGCCGAGCTGCCATGGGCTTGAATGTCACAAACTGCGAAGGATACCTCCAGTTTAAGGAGGCTTTATGTTTAAGGTTCAGGATTTATCCCTCCTGCCTAGCAAGGACAAAGCCCGCATTGCAGGGTTCAGGGTTTTAGAGTTTGGGGTGTAGGGTGGCTGTTTTGCAAATAACGGCTAGCCCTAGGGCTCCAAGAGGTTACTGGGGTACATGATATATGGTTAGCAACCCACCGTTTATGCAACTGGAGCCCTAAGGAAATTCAGGCATGTCTATCCTAGCCAATATGCAACGCTTGTCGTCTTAATGCAGGGTGTGTTGCTCTCAAAGAGCTGCGTCTCCCATTCTGGAAGCACAAACCGAGCCGAACCCGAGCGAGAAGCTATCCGTCTCAATGAATGAATATATCATGAGTATATTTTCGCTATTAGTCTAACCACATATGTATATACATTCATATATATATATATACTATAGATATATGAATGTACTCCGGTTCGGGCTTTAAGGTTTAGAGTTTAGAGGACTGTCAATGGTTTCTCTTCTCGGAACCCGGCTACCTTAGGTTCTTCTCGGTAAGCATAACTATACAGATTTATACCGATGCATGCCAATACTTTTGCACTTCGTAACGCACAAATGTAGCAATGACACCAATCATTCGCTTTGTCGCACTGCCGCTGTGGCAATCATTTGTCCACCACCCTCTAAGCCGTAACACCAAAAAGCAAGACATCCCAAAACGCTATACAACTTACTCGAACGCTATAAACTATAAAACTTACACTCTTAGGCCCTCTCGAATCCTAGAAATCTCAATACAGGACGGCCTCCGGGCCGTGTCCCGCAGCCTTCGCGAGGCGTTGGGCTGTCTCCACCTTCTCGAGGTCGCGGTCCAAGCCTGGGTGTAAACAAAAATATAGGGGCCTTCATAATTAGAATAGGGTCTTGGGGCCCATTATACGATAAGTATAATAAGGAACCCCCCAAAATAGTGTAGGTGACTATTTAGGCCCTTATAGTAGGGGCCTCATTACGGCGTGTAGGCACTATGATAATGTCAGACTAGTCGCTATATATACTTATGCAGACCACAGGTTGAAGGCTTTCAGGTTTACGTCGAGGGTTGCATTTTCAGGGGTGAGAGAATTTCGTCCGCAACCGCAGCGGTCTAGCAGGTAAAAGGCTAGGCAAGAAGGCCTTGTGATTGCTTGGGGAGCTGAGCCTCGATGTGGGGAGAATCACGGCTTCCCTATGCACACTACGACAATACACAAAAGGGTTCTGTTCCCGTTGTAGGGTTGTGGGCCGTTGTGGGATTTAGGATTTAGGGCTTGTGGGCAATGCTTTCAGAACAATCAACGAAAATAGCTCCAAAGCTTGACAGTCTTCGCTTCCTGACTTGCGCAGAGTGATGGAGCATGCAGTCAAAGAAGCCCAGGCAAGGCAAGCCCAGACTTTGCTGCAGCTGCCGTGTCCTCAGACTTCGCGTGGGAATGATGTTTCGAGGTTCAGTGTTGCATCGATTCGAGCCGAGTATGGCTCGCACCATAAACTACAGTAAACAGCTCAAGCCTGGAGGAGAACCGGGCCCTGAGCCAAGATGCAAAGCGCCGAGCCCTGCACCGACATCGAGGATCCGCCGGCTGCCGCGCAGAGAGGCAGCAGCGCCTGATTAGCTGAAGAGAAAAGAGATGTTCGAGGTCTCGAAGATTCTGGGCAGTTTGAGGTTCAACAAGTCAAACTAATCAGACTTCCTGTTCCTTTGCATGCAATATACCGATCCATTCTGCTCTCGGTGACCACAGCTTCTTAAATCGAAGCCCGATCGGACTTAAGGGAAATGCAGGTACATACAGCGGAAGGGGACCGAGCGTCATGCCTGACGCTTCCGAGAGGAAAAACAACGGAGATTCTGTGTATCTTGTGTGGCGCTGGTGCCGATGCTACATATGCCTATGCTCGGGTCCATGTTAAGCCAAGCTTCGGGCAACGTGGACGAAGGACTCCACCTTCCACGAGGCACGGTCCGACATGCAGGCTGCATGATCTCTCCAAATGGTGCATGGACAACCTGGAGGTCATACAAGTGCATTTGAAGACATTGATTGAAAAACAGGTTCATGTGCAAATCAACCTCAAACACATCATCTTTTTGGAAATCGTAGAAGAATCCCTAAACTCCTAAACTCTGACTTGTTCTTGCTGTTTCTCCGCAACCTCGTCGTCCCGCGCATGGGCCGAGAGGGTGAAACCGCGGGAAAAGGGAAACTCCCTCGCCGAGGGTCTTCTTTGCTTCCGCTGGGACAGATGACTTTGCTCTCAGGCTACCTCGTGAAGCTCGTGATTAATTATGTGCATAACTATCTCTATATATATATATACAAAGAATTCTAAATAAATAAATAAATATATATATATAATAAGTATATATGTATATATATACACACTATCATATACTTGCACCTATTAATATATACTACATAAGCAAAAAGCCGAAGAGCCCTTTCTCACGTGCTCGGAGTTTGAGGAAGCTTCCATATCAGGTCGTCAGGTGACAGCTCAGACGGCTCCTCTGGGACGACCGCAGTGAATGAAACCTGCCGGCGCAGGGGGGTTTAGGGTTTAGGGTTTTGGGGTTTAAGGTTTCTGGCTCTTCCCATCCTACAGGGTTTACGCTCTCGCAACTCGGACAGGGTTTCGGCGCTCGCACTCGGACGATCCAGGCGATGCATGTGGTTCGAGGTCTGAAGTGTGAAACATCACTACACAGGGGTTGTCAAAACACCATAAGAAATCCAATAACTAAATGCCTTCTCGCTCCCCTCTCAAATTCCGCGACTCCTACCCCTCAACAACTGATCTGATCACACGGACTTTGAGGGCTACGAGCGGCAAATCACATTACAGGGGATGAGGTGAGATGATGGGGCATAAACATAGATAGAGACCGGGTTGGTCTGAGTAGTATGTGATCTGGATGTGCAATCTTCACGATTACACCGAAAGCTGAAGCCTGCCATCAAGGGTTAAGGCTACTGGGCCCATAAAGGATTTAGGCAGGCGTGACGCCTGGGGTGTAAGGCAGCTCAGCTGTCTTTTTTACGTAGTTTGACTGCCTCTCTACTGTACAAAACCTGACAACGCATTGCCGTGCCCCTAATAGTGATACACGATACTAACAGTAGGTTATACCCCACCTAATCCTATCTAAGGTTTCATGCGATGAATTACCCTGCTCTCATACATAGGACAGGGTTTCGGCGCTCACACTCGGACAATCCAGGCGAGGCATATGGTTCGGAGCCTGTGAGTGAAACTTCACTAAGGGAATAGTCAGAGTAGAATCAACAATTGATCTAGTCAACACATAAAGTAACTGTGTTTGTTTGGACATCTTCCCTCCCAGGATCCTATCCTCATGTTAAGCAAAGTGGCGACTCATAGGACCCTGGGAAAAGCCAACGACAGATCACTTAAGGGTTCATTATTGGGCTTAAAAAGAATATGCAAGGAACACCAAGACTCTACGACACGAGCACATCACAGCACCGTAACGGTGTAGGCTTTCAAACTGACAGTTTGAAAGCCTACACCGTTACGGTGCCAGCTTGGCGCACATAGATCCACCGTGCAGGCCGCCAGAGACAGTGCCATGATAAATCTACGCAGGGCAATGACGAATTGAATAGACCCAGTCCTTCGCACAAAAGCGCACGATATGCTTGCTTTTTGCCTAGGCGGATGCAGGGACTCGTCTAATACTGGGCTCACAGAAGGAGAACGGCCGTGCTTGCAAAGCATATCGATCAATCCACCAGTCAGAAAGGCGAACGGCAGAATCATCCAGGACTTGCTGGTGCATTGGGGCTTTTCTTCTGAGAGCTGCAACTGCAGAGTCAAGGTTGCAACAACGCAAGCTGTCCGTTCTCAACCGCCGGATTTTGAGAGACTCGAAGTCGACGAAACAGGCGTCTCATCGTCTTCGCAAAGTCCTTTGCGTTTTGCAAACGCACCCGGTGGGACGCCGTCTTCCGCGCAGCGAACGTCGTTCGGAGGATCGACACTCTTTCGCATCCTTCAAGGAGCGCGTCCATTGGCGAAAAAAACTTCTTTTCCATGGCTCCTTCGTAACGAGGTCCAGTATGGTCAACGGGGTCCTTCATGGCAGCGACTGCGCTTCGCATGGGATCAGCGGAAGAACAGGACATAGACAGCGCAGCAGATGTCGAGAAGACAGTGGAACTGTGGAACGACGGCCCCTCCTCTTGAGCCAAAATGGGACAGAGTTTAGGGTTTCGGGTTTTAGGGCTTAGGAAGCCTACGGGCCCGAAAACCATCTCCAAGCGCTTGCAAGGGGCATTGGGCCACTCCCGCAGGGTGCCCAACTCGATATCACGTGCGGACAGAATCCAAAACCCGAAGAGCCAGTTCAACCAATGATGATTTAACATTGGCAACAGCAACATGCTAGAATAAACTGGTATAGTCGGACATTGTGCGATCATGTACCATTCTATGCTACTATGCTGACGTAAACAAACGAGCCGAAGAACGTCCGCATCTAAAGCCCCCCTGAGTCGCCTCAGTCCTGGGGCCACCCTCGCAGTCTTCGGCTTTGCCTCCGGGGGCTATAGACTTTTTGGAGCGGGGGCGGGTGGAGGGGCAATAAAAACTATGATACTACTACTGCTATTGCTACGACTATCGTTTTTACCCTCTGAAAACCAATACTGTTAACAGTATATGACTACTCCGGAGGCTTTTTGGTGCTTTGTAAACGCCTGAGGTGTAGTGTAGGGTGTTTTGTTTTGACTCTCGACTGGCTAGGACGAACCTACGATGCAAAGTGTTTAGACTCTTAGGGTTGTGGGGGAGAAGGCAGGAACCATGCCACACTGCTCTCAAACTCATGTCGTACCGAACTGCCCCTAAGACTCAAGCCACCAGGAATTTCTTACTGGAGCTCCGTCCTGCCGCTGCCCCTCGATGATGACAAACCCGAAACTTGTAACATAGGGGCCTTAATTTTTTACCTATACGATTTTTTTTTTGGGGGGGCTCCTCATTATACTTATAAGTAGAATATACCCCAGAACCCTATTCTAGTTTTTTTAAAGGGCCCTAGATTATAGTACTCTTATAGATCCCCTATAGTAACCCTTTACAGGAACCCTATTCTAATTATTAAGGGTCCAAACAAGTAGGGTGGGCGAGTGGCCGAAGAGCTCCATGGTACGGCTGCGTAGGGCCAGGGTTCTCTTCTTAATGCTCAGGAGCTCTACCTCGCAGCTCAGAGAGCTTAGAGGGGTTTAGGGTTTCGGTGCTCGCACTCGGATAATCCTGGCGAGGCATGTGGTTCGAGGTCTGTTAGGGGTTTGGGTAGAGTTTACGGTTTCGGCACTCTGCAGGCGTGCAGATTCGAGAATTTTGGGTTTGGGGCTCAGGTTTTTGGGGATCCATGCCCCTTTACGGTTTGGGACTGAGCATGAGGGCAGCTTGGGGCTGGGTTTGGATGAAACTTAGAGTTACATGGGGCAGTCTCCATGTAGCTGACAAGGTTGGATGACTAAAACTAGTCATGAAATCTTGTGCTGTGTCTTTGCTTTCGCATGCGACCAGAGCCGCCGACAACTTTTGCATGCATCCTGCTGTCTGACATACACTCCTGTGTGTATCTTTCTGTCTGTCTATCTATATGTATCTGCATGGCGTGAGTGCGTATATATATATATATACATGCAGGGTTAGTTGCGGTTGGAGACACGGAGAGAGAGAGAGAGTGCGTGTACATATTGTATAGGATATGTATATGTATGTATATCTATATATATGTAATTAGTAACTAGTAAATTACGCATGTATTTGCAAAGGCTATTGCGCCAGCCTACGGCACGTATGCGCATCACTGGCCATTGAATTCTTTAGATAGTACACGAACCCAGGCGAATTCATTTCATAGCAAGGCACTGCATGTCTTGCTGCCTTGGTAAGAGTGTTTTTCTTTTTTTTGGGGGGGGGTTGCTGTTACTGCAGGGTGCCAGGGGTGGAGGCGGGG
>BGNK01006605.1:0-16107 GCA_003297005.1 Symbiodinium sp. clade A Y106 | reverse complement strand
GTTGCAAATTCGCCGGCTAGAGAAGTCACAGGTGACACCCGACAGAAGTCACAAGCGACTCGCCTCTCGAGAAGTCACAAGTGACACCCGATAGAAGTCACAAGTGACCCGCCTATCGAGGCTGTGGTTTCAGATGCTGACTTTTCGTCCACGCATCCGTCCTTAATCTTGTTTGCCGGCAGCGTGCCTGCTTGGCCAAGCACGTTTCTTGCGTGGTGCCTCCGAAGCTGGGGCCCACTTGTTGCTGCAGCGTAGAGCTCTGTTCCAGACAGCGGTGTTGCCGGTCTTGGCCTTGTGCTGTCAGGGGCGACCGCTGTCTCGGGTTTAGCTGTTTGCTGCTCTGCCCGTTTGAGCTCCCTCCTCGATGGGGTCGAGTTGGGGGGGGCCTTCTGTACAGTGTTCTTGCTAGGTTTGTTCTACTCCTGCGTCGGCATACAGCATGCCGCGTTTTTGGGAGCTGCATGAGTCGCTCCGGGCCTTCGGGACCGCATTGCGAGTGAGTGAGTGAGTGAGTTTAAGGGTTTAAGGTTTAGGGTTCAGGTTATGCACCGTACCTCAGGATCTGTCGTCTATCATCTCCCAAAAGGTGGTCAGGCCGAGCTATTACGACAGAAGGGACCGTACATGGATCCCAAGTACCGGATTTTACGGGAGAATGATTTTTCCCCAATCTGCTTTCAGACAGCCCATCTTAGATGGGTCGGCTCCGGACCATATACAAGCCATGGCAAACTCCATGCACAACGGCAGGCGCTACAGAGCCAAGGAAGGGGATACCCGAACAGTGGCAGCCATCGGGTGGACGTTGGTCCGCCAGCACCAACACCGAAAGTCAATGCATGCCTTTGTGACCTAGTACACGGTCAAGATGGCAGATGGCTCATGAGGAGCAGCAGAAGCATTTTGGTTGGTGCAGCCACTTTCCGGACGGCAGAAAAGCAAATGGAACAGAGACCTAGACAGCAGGATGTGTATCTTCATGTCCGGCCTGCCAGGTGGACAGTAAAGCCCGCAAAGCCTCTGAGCTTTTTCTCAAAGCCTGAACTCCTGAACCCACCCCAAGCCCCAAAGCCCTAAGACCCTGAAACCCCAAACACTGAATCCCTAAAATCCTGAAACCCTGAAGCCCGAAACCCCCAGGCCCTGAAGCCTTATAATTCCGCGTCGCAGCCCTGATGCCACAAAGCCCATATCCTGAACCTTGGGCCGTAAACTGCGTTAGGGTTTTCAGGATTTTGGGTTGCAGGGCGTAGGATGTAGGGATTTCGGGTTTGAAGGCTTTGAGTATTTGGGGGTAGCCCTAAACCATAAGGCCATAGGCTACAGGGTTCGCGGTTTGGGGGTTTAGGGTTAAGGTTCGGGGTTTGGGGTGTTGAAGACGATCCGGAATGCTAGGGCGGCCGAGCTTCCACCGACTCCGGTGCAGGGGCCCCGAGCTTAGGAGGGGGGCCCTTGAGCCTTCGAGCGTTTGTGTTCGGCGGCTTCAAGAAGATTTATGATCTTTTTCAGGGTGTAGGATTTCGGAGTTAGATTTAGGAAGATTTATGATCTCTTTGAGGGTGTAGAATTTTGGACTTAGATTTGACGATTTCCGCCTTCTTCGGGTGCTTGTGCTTGTTTGTCCGTGGGCCGAGTTGCTTCTGTAGTTAGATTTTTTCAACCCTACACCCCAAACCCTACCTCTCTGAGTGTCGTTCCGACCTGTACGCCGATATGGGATGTTCACCTTAATTTAGAGAACTACTACCCGCATCGAGCTTATTTGCCGGTTTATCAGGATTCTGATCTGTCAATCGTTTTGTTTGTCTGCCGGCTTGGCTGATAGATCCAGTGAGATGTTCTCTAAACTGGCGTTTCATTTTTTTTAAGGGCAGGGCAGCCCTATGAATCGTGAGAAGGACGTTGGTTTTGCAACTGGTGCACTTTTGTTGCCAGGCGGCCGGGCTTTTGTGAACACTTTTTAGCATCATTACAAGAACCCTAGACAGTAAGCCCTCCAAGCACTAAGCCAAAAACCCTAAACCCTATAAACCCTCTTTAAACCCCAAAACCCTCTTTAAACCCCAAAACCCTTGAGCTTCTAAGCCCTAAACCTTCTATACACCCTTTCAAACCCCTATGAGAACCCTTTAAAAAACCCCTTCTACACCCTTTAAAAGCCCTTTACACCCCTTGAGACCTCCGAGGTCCGGGGGGCGCTCCGGAGCACCGCCTGCCTCCCTCCTGGCCGCCGCGCCACCTTTGGACCCTCGGAGAAGTTTTTTTTTTGGGTTTAGGGTTTAGGGTTTAGGGTTTAGGGGTGGGGGGGAGGAGGTTTCGGGGTTGAGGGCACAGGGTTTTGGAGTTTAGGGTCTTTAGGGATTAGGGTTTTTAGGGTTTAGGCTTTTGGGGTTTGGGGGCACAGGGTTTTGGAGTTTAGGGTTTTCAGGGATTAGGGTTCTTTAGGGTTTAGGCTTTTGGGGGTTGGGGTTTTAGGGTTTGGGGTTAAGGGTTAAGGGCTTAGGGTTCCTTAGGGTTTAGGGTTTTTGGGGTTGGGTTTTAGGGTTTAGGGCTTTAGGACTTTAGGGATTAAGGTTTTTAGGGTTTATAGGGTTTGGGGTGTAAGGGCTTATAGGGTTTAAGGGGTTTGGGTTTCAGGATTCGGGTGTAAAGCTCGAGGGTCTAGGGTTTAGGTTTAAGGGTTTAGGGTTGAGGAGTTTCTTTAGTTTGATTCATAGGGCTGTGAAAATTTCCGCCTCAGGGTTTTTTCAGGGGTTACTTTCGGGGGTTGCTTTGGGTGTGGGGCTTAGAGACAGGAGGGCATCGGGTTAGGTTCAAGGGAACAGGGTTTAGGCAATGCAGGGTTCTTCTTTGAGGGTTTAGGGTTTGGGGTGTTTGGGATCCAGCCTGGCAGAGGAGACATTCGCGGGTTACAGGGTTGCGCAAGAGCTTCTTACAGGGCTCTACGTACATCGTCGTAGGATTTGGGATTTAAGGATTTGGAAAGCTGCTTCTACAATCGGTCAAGGGACGCCCATGATTACTACCAATGCCCCATTTGTACTCGAGGCAGTCTTTTAAAATCTGCTGGATGCAAACTAACCGAAATCTCTTGCGATAGGGTTTAGAGTTTAGGGTTTATCAGCCCTAAAGTGTAGACCCGAAGCCGTAAACCCGGAGTGCTAGTGAAACCTAAGCTTGCACCCCGACAACTCAAACCTGGTGCTTTGAGGCGTCCGTACGAATTCCAGACCTGCCACCAGAGGAGGCCTACAAGCCCAAGAAGTGGTGTTTAGGGCCTGGGGGTAATGTAGTGGCCTTAATAATTAGAATAAGGTTTGCGGGTGTATTATACTAAGACTATAAGCGGGAACCCCCACAACCCTATTCTAACTATTCAGACACCTACAGTACGAGCCCGCTAGATCCAGGGAGTCAGGGAAAGAGCGATGCAGTTTCGGACTTCGGGATTTGCCGCGGTTGTTTTGAATACTTATAGCCATCGACCGGGATCTCACTGGACTGTAGGTATTGCTGCAAGACCTGAACTTACTCTTGTTTGTCAAGGTTTGAGCCTTAAGCCCTACGCCCTAAGATCTTTACAGCCTTGAAAACCTTAAAATCTTAAACCCTCAGGATTGTCTGGGGTTTCGTTCTGTCGACTTTCGTACAACAGTTTAAGTCTCAAGAGCTGCACAAACATTTCCTTTGCCAGCACCTAGAGGCTCATACCCTACCCCTTTTTTAGGGCGCCTACTTTTTAAGATAACAGATCCTAGCCATAAAACTAGGTATCCTAAAAATGGGGTAGGGTATGAGCCTCTAGGCAATGCTTGGCTAGAGTTTATGTTTCGGAGCTTAGGGGCTACGTGATATTTGACGTGTGACCGAACCTCCTAAGGGCCACTTGTGCCAGCAAGAAACCATAAAACGCAACACCCAATTTCAGCCCTAACCCTAAACAGTAGCCTTTTCAGAAGCCGTGCAAAGGCCAGAACAACTCAAGCCTCTAAACCCCGAAGCCCAAACTCCACCCCAAGCTCCAAACCCGAAGCCCCACACGCTACCGCTAAACCCCAAACCCTAAACCCCAGACTCCAAACCCCAAGCAGCAAACCCCTACAGTCCCGAGCTTCGTTTCGTTTTCAGGTGGCTCGTCTCCAGGAAGGCTATGGAGGATGGGACGAGGAGAGGGCTTAGGGGCTTGAGGCTTGGGGCTTAAAGGTAGGATTTTGGGTTTTAGGCTTTAAGTTTGGGTGTTAGCTGACCTTCTGCTGATAAATTAAGAGAGGCTGTTTACGATTTCTCAAAAGTGTTGCTATCATAACTGCTTGTAGCATTATACTTATACCATTTATGCACATATGCATGTATGCCAGTGCGTAGTACGTATGTATGTATATTTGTTTGTATGTGCGTAGGTATGTATGTATGTATGTATGTATGTAACAGTGTGTATGTATGTATGTATGCATGCATGTATGTACGTGTGTATGTATCTATGTATCTATGCATCTGTGTACCTATCTATGTTTGTATGAATGTGTGCGTGTGTATGTATGCATATGTATGCATGCATGTACGTATGTACGCATATGCATGTATGTAAGTAAGTAAGTAAGTAGGTGAGTAAGTGAGTAAGCAAGTAGGCAAACAAGTAAGCAAATAAGACAGTATGTACGTATGTAAGTATGGAAGAGTTTCTAAATGCCGAAGTCCCAAAGTCGTACAGAGGACTTTCTGAAGCTAGAAGTCTGAGGGGTTTAGGGTTTAATATAGAAGCTTGAACACATGCTATTATATTTAGTATTGTTCCAATCTAAACTGTACACCCAAAGCCAAATTCTAATCATCAAGGCCCCTCTATTAGAGGATTAAGGGTAGGGTTTCAACCCCCGAAAGCCTTTATCAGGAAATGCTGGAGTGCCTCGGTGAAGAGGGCACCGTCACTGCTTACACCCCTGGCGAGGTCTGCCCTCACAGATCTCAGGGCCAGGTTGTTGAAACTACGGTTGATGATATATATATAAACATAATTATGAATATACATATGTATATATATATATATATCCTGCGTTAGCTTAAGGACCCTAAACTATGGGAATTAGGGTAAATTCCTGATTATGGGTAATGCAGGATTTATATCATCAACCGTATGATATAGGGTGCTCCGTAACAGGGGATTTTGGTGTTTCTTCATTATAGTTGCTTGAGGCAACAACACTATGCCTGGTTACTCAGGTTTTGGTACTAGACGGAGTTATTCAGGACCCACGAAACCCGAAACCTTAAGCCCTAAACCATAAACACCGGTTTAGGGTTTAGGGTTTTTTTAACAAAAGAACCATAAACACCCTAAACCCATTAAAGGATCGGTGGCCCTCAACCCGAAACCTGAAATCTTGTAGATGAGACAGTCTTCAAAAGCATAAAAGGCCTCAAGCACAAGCTTTCAATCCCAAAGCGAAAGCCCTAAGCCGAACAAGAGCAGCTTTCTTCGGGTTTCTGGGTTTAGGGCGGTGGAATTCCGGTGCTATGGGCTCAAAGTACGGAGTAGTTTTTGTTTACAGGTGTTGCTTTTGGGGTTTTGCAAGGAGAAATAAGGGTAGTTCTCTAAAGTAGGGTCCCTTTTGAGATCCCCCAAATAGTACGGCACCCTGACAAAAAAGGGGCCCAAAACGGACGGTAATTTAGAGAACTACCCAAATGTCTTTTTGCAGGGTCTAAAGAGTTTGAGCATGAAAGTTGCGGCTCATGCCGAACATCGTCATCATGCAGCAACTTTGGAACCCTAACCGGGGTTTAGGGTTTAGGGTTCAGGATTTAGGGTTCAGGGTTTAGGGTTTAGGACTTAGGGTTTGGGGTTTAGGGGGTCTGCCGCAGCACCAGCATTACCAGGGCAGCCAAGCTCCGACAAATCGAAGCCCTATGGTGAAGCTTTAGAGTTCACCTAGAGGCTCATACCCTACCCCTTTTTTAGGGCACCTACTCTTTAAGATAACAGATCCTAACCATAACACAAGGTATCCGAAAACAGGGGTAGGGTATGAGCCTCTAGGTAGTCAGGTTAGTGCTGTCTGGGTGTTCTTCGGGCTTTCTTCCGGTTTCTCAGGGCTCGGAGGTTCGTTGTTGGGGCTTCTGTAGGGTTAAACCCCTAGACCCCTAAACCCTACACCCTAAACCTTAAACCCCAAACCCCAGACCCCTATAGTTCCCTGTTACTTGGAGGATCATGGGACTTAGTAAGTACGGTTATAAGTACCCTAAGTGGGGTTATAAGTAATTATAAGTATAGTTACCTTAATTCTAACCCTTGTTACTAAGTCCCATGATCCTCTAAGTAAGGAACCTTATAGATCCCCTCTGAAGGAACCCTCAAGCCGCCCCTTTAAAGGAGCCCCAGAGGCCCCTAAGCCCTTAAACCCTAAGTCCCCCAAAACCCGAAACCCTTAAAGCCCAAGCCTTAAAGGCCCTACACCCAAAGCCCACCCGTATGCTTTGTATTTAATGAATATATATATGTAGCATATATATATATAGTGTATATATATATATATATATCATAATGTAACATTGTATATACATTTATACACTTGTACATGCAAACATACTTATATGATTAAGTGTGTGTATATACATATATATGTATATGTTTACTGTTTGATTTAGGGAGGACTACTTGTCTCATCATGCAGGCCCTTGCTGCATCTCGGGTTTACTTCCAAAATTCCCAGGCGATGGGCAACTGGTCAGTGGAGGCGTCGCCTACGGTTTAGGGTTTGGGTTTAAGGTTTAGGGTTCAGGATTTAGGGTTTAGGGTTTAGGGTTGGGGAAGGGTTGGAGTTCGGTTCGAAACGGGCTCAGGGTTTGGGATTCAAGGTTTTCTGATTTAGGGTTTAACGGTTATAGAATGTAGGGTTTTGAAGGCTTCAGGGTTCCGGGGTTTCAGGAAGTCAATTGAGTTTCATACAAGGTGTGCGCGGGTTTCCATGAACGTTCTTTATGGTTTTCTCAGCTTTGGTTAGGATTTCGAGTTCGAAAGGGTTGGGAGGGTTTGGTTGCATGTAAGTTTCGCAGAACAACTTGCTTTTAGACGGTTCTATACGCTGGTTTCGATGCTGCAGGTTAGGGTTTGAGGCTTCGACCGAAGAGCTACTAACGCCTGAATGACGGACCAATGACGGAACACCACCGAAGTCATAATGTATGTCTTCGTGTCACGATTTCGGGTTATTTCCGAATTGAGGAGTGTTGGGATATTGACCGGACATATAAAGAGCCAGATCTTAAACTCTGACTTATAAGCCCTCACTGACTATCAGGACCCCTTAACAGGTGAATTCACCCCGATTTTGTTGTCACCTTGAACGCGGAACCGCAAGCCCTGAAACGCAAAAGCCATGACACCTGGACGCCCAGCGTTGTTGCAGAGTCTCCCCCGCATCCACCCGGAAAACACAACACCCAATAAGGACTGTTCCGTAAACCAGAATGACAATGACAAGCGCCACATGTTGTATATATATATATATATATGTACATATGTATACAGATACACACAAGTACATACACATGTACGCATACACACACACAAGACACAAAGACAGGTTCCTGTATATGCATGTGCACATGTGCGTTTACATACTAGCAGTTGCTATATGCACATATGTATATAGGTACACACTCATAGTTGTTATTTCTATGTCAACATGTGTTGAGCTCTCCAGTTGCCCTGTGAGGTCACCTGCGAAGTGAACTCGGTGCAGTGTCAGTTCGAAACTCTGTAGCAGTTTAAGCATGTCTTAATACTTGGCCCTTTCTAGCTGTTGTAGGCCTACCACTTCCATTGTTATTGTTGTTCAGCTTCTTCGGTCTTATTCTCATGTTGAGCTGGGCTGGTTCTCGAGATCGTAAGGCCTTGTGGGTGGTCAAGCATGCAGTTTTGGGGTTTAGGGCTTAGCCCAAAGAGTATATATACTACCATTTTGGTTTTTGGTCCCCCAACGCACATTTGTAGTATGTATGGACTGTCTGAGTAGGATTTCTGAAGCAATACACCAATGGCTTCGATTGCGATGCTACGAAAGCCAGTTGCAGATAGCGCTTGTCGTTTCAACCCTCACACCACATTTGTTAAACCCTTAATAAACTTACTTAGTAGCTGAGTGGATACACTTTACACTTTTTGGGATAATATTACCCACTATAAAACTGAAAGTGTACACTTTTTGGGGCTTATGAACTCAGCAACTAAGCTTACAACACCTGTAAAGTCTCCATTGGACTTTGGTTTAATTGGTTTTATGCGCAGGATCCAACATAAGGTAACCCAAAAAAGGAAGTGCAATGGAGACTATAGGTGTAGATGTCCACGAATCCGCCAGGAGAACCCTAAACCCTAAACCCTCGCAAGCAGCTCGCAACCGCTAAGGAGTGGAACCCCGCTACGCTGAGGAATCTCGCCACTGGTAGGCTGAGTTGTTTTTTTTGCGTTGAGGGTTTTAGGGTTAGCCCTAGACCTCTAAACCCTAAGCCAAGTTTTCACCGTAAGTTGTAAAGTTCAGGATGTACTTGGAGGTTCATGGGTAGTTATAAGTGGGGTTATAAGTCCCCTAATATGAGTTATAAGTATAGTTACCTTACTTATAACCCGACTTTTAACTACCCATGAACCCCCAAGTAGAGTTGCCCATTTCGATGGAAGCTCCGGGGTTCGCTTTTGTGCCTTTCCGGTGTTTGGGGCTTTAGTGCGGCTCACAACCTTAAACCCTAAACCCCAAACCCTAAACCCTAAACCTTAAACCCTAAACCCCAAACCCTAAACCCTAAACCCCAAACCCTAAACCCTAAACCCTAAACCCTAAACCCTAAACCCCAAACCCTAAACCCTAAACCTTAAACCCTAAACCCTAAGCCCGAAAGCTATATTCGGGTTGGGAGCCTCGGTGTCTGAGAGAGCACTGGTCCTCCAGTGGTGCTTTTGGGGGGTCTCCTTCCGAAAGTACACTACACGAAGACTGTTTGAGGTCTATTCTTTCTGTAGTGATGAGTTTTTTATGGCACCTTCACACCCCTAAACTTTTCCCGAACTTTTAAGGAAGGCCTAAGGCTTTACGGCCTCTCAAGCCCTAAACCCTAAAGCTTTCGAACCTGAAACCCTAAACCCTAAACCTGAAACCCCAAACCCTAAACCTGAAACCCTAAAGCCGAAACCCCGAACCCTAAACCCCTCCAAAGAACCCTCGGCCCCAGAGCAGTAAAGAGCGCAGGCCATTGGATCTCACAGCGCATGCCGCCGAGGAGCACAAACACAAGGGCTGTGGAGGGAGTGCAGGTCGCGAAGGTCGCGATATAGGAGTTGAGAGGTTCAGGCCGTTTCCCTAAACCCTAAACCCTGGTTTGGGGTTTGGGGTGTAGGGCTCCAGATAACGTTTCGGGGTTCAGGGTGTATGACTTCCGATTTAGAGAAGCCAAGATTTCAGAGCGGGCGTGAAGCTTGTTTAGGGTTTAGGGTTTAGGGTAAACCCTAAACCCTAAACCCATGCTTGTTCCATGGAAGGTCATGGTAATACTTCTTCGGCTTTTCAAGCTTGGGACTTATGCTGCACCCAAACCACCCTCAACCCCATAATTACCCTAAAAACTAGACCCCGAGAATTGAAGCTGCAGTCAGACTCCACCCGGCCTTAAGCTACCATACCTATTGCTTTGAACAGTCTTATTTTACGTAATCCCTCATATGGGAGTTTCCGCAAATTGGGGGTACTTTTTTTTGGGGTCCTTATAATAAGGATCCTACTATTGAGGGTACTATATTATATAGGCTTTATGGGGACTTGCAGCAAGTAGGTGTTGGTGGGTTAAAGTAGTCTTTCCCCATCCCGTGAGCCGGAGCCTGAACTACCCTAAGGCTCCATGTACCCTTATAGTATATACTTGGGCCCTAAAGTACCTATATAGGGACCCCTTTAAGGCTTAAGTACCGACTATAAAGGTACATGGAGCCTTTGGGCTATGGTGGTGCTGAAAGGGGCGCGCAATGCCAAGAAATTGGGGGGTTTTGGGGGTTTGGAGTTAGGGTTATTGGGGGTTTAGGGTTTAGGCTTAGGGCTTGCGGGTGCTTCGGGCTTATTGGGGTCGAGGGTTTGCGGGCTTAGGTTTCAGGCCCTAAGCCGCGAACCCGAAGCCCCTGCACCCTAGACCCTGAAGCCCCTATTGATACAAACAACCAGAATAGGGTTCAGGGTTTTAGGGTTTAGGGTTTAGGGTTCAGGGTTTTAGGGTTTTAGGGTTTAGGGTTTTATTGTTTTGGGTTCTAGGATGATGAGGTTTGATTCTTTGGCTGATCAGTCGAGGCCAAAGAGGCCCTGGCCCAGTGAGATGCGGCGATGACGGAGGCAAAATCCGTCGAGGAGGTCTTGGGTCATTCCCCCTCCCAGTAACTGTCCTTAAAGGGGCCTTACCAAGGGGGCTATTATAACTCCTATTACAGTACCCATTGTGGTAACAGTTACTGTAAGGGGGAATGACCCAAAGGAGGCCAATCAAAAGGGCCAAGGAGAGTTGAAGATAGCGCAAACTGGAGTACGGGTTCGCAACAAGATGGGCATGAACCCTGGTCACATGCTTAGGACGTTAGAGTTTGGTGGATATAGGCATCGGTGACACGCCAAGGCCAGTCATCCAAGGCAATCCTTACAAATCTCACCCTAAACCCGAAACCCCAAGCCCCAAACCCCCACAGTCTCAAGGATCAGGCCGATCTAAGACAACTGCTGGTCCTGCTGCATCATCGAGCCTCCATCATCGGCGGGGAGTTCATCGTAATCGAGTCGTCACCTTCCATCCCGAGCCTCCCATCCAGATTTGTCAGAAACCCAACAGAACGGGAGACTCACCCTGAAAAAGACACAGCACCCGTAAGCCCTACCATGTAACTTTGTCATAGTTGGGTAACATTTTACATATTTATGGGTACTTAAAGCCAATAAGGAATAAAATGTAAACCCTGAACCCTAAACCCTAATCTTATTAATCCTATCCCAACCATGAACCAGGTAAGCCTTAAACCTTCGCCTTAGACCTTACACCCTTTACCATATAATATAGACTCTAAAACACAAAACCTAAAGCCCAAACTGTAATAAACTCTTCACTCTAAACTCTACAGCCTAAGCCCTAAGCGTTAAAGCCTTAATTCCTAGAACCTAAACTTAAAATCCTGCATGCTCAAGCCGGAAGGAGATTCTCCCTGCTAGCACCGAATATGCCCCGGACGACCGGGTGCTGGGCTCAGAGATGGTAGGTGTTCATGGGTAGATATAAGGGTTCCTTTAAGGGTCCCTTTAAAGGGATCTATAGTGATTCTTTGAGGGTATAGGGTTTATGGCCTATAGGGTTTAGAGTTGAGGGTATAAGGTTTAGGATGGTTTCGGCTTGACGTGTGAGTTCTTTCGTGGCTGATGCTCTCGACAGGTGCACGGTTCGGCTGTGGATGTGTTTGCTACTACACGTCTCGGGGGCTTAAAGCCTAAGTCCTAAACGCCATACTGTTGATGGACAAAATCCTGCATGACCTTAAGGACTCTAAACTATGGGAATTATGGTATATTCCTTATAAAGGTCAATGCAGGATTTTGTCCATCAACAGTATGAACTCTGCAACTGAGAAACACCCTGACGAGGTCGCCGTCGACGACGGCGGAAGTTGGCGAAAGCCTCAGTCCAGTTCGGAAAGTTGGCGTGCTGTGGTCGATGGACAAACTTGCTGTCAATGGGTTTCTTTAAGGGTTTAGGGTTTAGGGTTCAGGGTTTAGGGTTTGGAGCAAAATGGATACTTCCACCACTGAGTAGCAGTTGAATAGTCTGTTACATATAGATTTACAAGGCCCTCAACAGCAGGCTTCTTGCAGCCTGTGACTGTATGCGAGCAGTATCCAGGGCAAAAATCCTACAGGCTTAGGGGTTGAGAGTCTTCGTTGGACACCTTGACCCCTGAACCTTCAACCTTGAACCCTTGATCCCAAACCCCAGAAACCACAATCCCCAAACCCGAAACCCTGAACCCCAAACCCTCAGCTCAGCTATATAGGTCCGGGTAGGTCTACTCAATGAGGTTCGCGGCACAGATCGTCAAAGCCACATCCTCCGGGACCCGTCCTCAGCAAATAAGGGCGCAGGAGATAGCATGACAATGATGCAGTGCAGCTGCAGCGTGCTTATGTTGCTTGAAGGCCTCAGAAGAGGCTCGAATATGGGGCTCCAGGATTAGGGACTGAGGGATTGGAGTTAGTGGCATCTAGTCCTTAAATCCTAAACCCCCAAAATGGGGCTTTTGGGTCGAGGGCCCTTTAGGGCCCAACCCTCAAGCTGAATCTAACGTCCTGGTTTTGTTCTTTCAGCTTCTTTCAGCTTCAATTCCCTAGCCTGCGTAGTGAGGCCTCCAGAAAAATCTTCCTAAACCCGTACCTTCAAACTTTACCTTAGTAGCTGAGTGGATACACTTTACACTTTTTGGGAACATAGTACCCACTATAAAACTGAAAGTGTACACTTCTGGGGGCTTATGAACTCAGCAACTAAGTTACACTTTCACTTCCTAAACCTGTATCTTCAAACTCTACATTTTCAGCATGTTGAGCATTAAACCCAGCAGCCGAGCCTGTAGAGCCCCACCACTCAGGCAGCCTGTAGATATGTGGGTAGTTGTCAAAATTGTGGTCCCTTTTTGGGTACCCTAAATATTAGGTGCCCTATTTTTTGACAACCACCAGGGCTCTAGGTTTTGGGGTTTAGGCTTTAGTGTTTGGGGTTCGGTGCCTAGGGTATTATTTCACTTGCAATAGGGGAAACACCAGTACTATTGCCATGACCATCATCAGCGTGATAATGCTTTGCAGTACTGGCAACCAGAGCTGTACCATCAAGCACCTTTTGAGTCTCTAAGAGTAGCATAGATTGATGGATGCAGAGACCGATTGACAGATAGATGCACACTGATGGTCCAAAGCCTGAAGCCACAAACTCGGAATCCCTTATCCCCTAGACCCCAAGTAAACTTACCTAAAGCCTAAGAACCCCTTGCAAAAGGTTTAAGCAACAGCCTGTGTGAACGAATCAGAAAGTTCTTGCCAGGCTCCGTAAACACCGGAAAGCCTCCAATCCTAACCTGAAACCCTTGACCTCAACCCTATATTAGGAAAAAAGGTCACCCTAAAACCCTAAACCCTAAACCCTAACACCCTGCATCCCAAACCCTGAAGCCCTAAACCCCAGAGCCTTCCCCAACCTTAATATAAGGGCCTTAACAATTACCTTTACCATTTTGGAGGTTCCTTCTCACAATTACAGTATGATATGCCCCAAAACCCTATTCTAATTCCCCCCTCAAAAAGGACCTACGAGGTTGCGGGCAAAGACCGCCGAGAGGAGCGAGTGAGCCGCGCAGGGACTCTCAGGGAATCGCATGTTCTCTGATGTGTTGAGGGTTTATGGGTTTAGGGGCTTCGGGGTTAGGGTTTACGGGTTCGGGTTTAATTAGGGGTTGGGTCTAGGGGTTTAGGTTTTAGGGATTTAGGGGTTTAGGGGTGTAGGGGTTTGGGGCTTTAGGGTTTAGAGGGAGTTTGCGGGTTTAGGCTGTAGGACTCTACCTTAACCCACCAAAACCTACATTTTTGTAGGGTCCCTTTCAATTCCATATTAGGGTTTATAATAAGAACCTACAAAAAAGTAGGGTTTGGTAGGTTCAGGCAAACCCTAATCCTTAAACCCAAAAAGTAGGGTTTGGTAGTTTAAGGTTCATGTCAAAAATCTGAGTTGTCAGCGATTGGCAAAAAATTTGGAGTCGAGGGTTCAGGATGCCTCGCACCCAGAGAACCCAATATCCCTTAAGTAAGGAATATGCCTTAAATTATAGAGGCCTTCATATTATGATTTAAGGTATATTCCTTAATTAAGGGGTATTGGGATCTCTGGGCATCGTCTCCAGTCCATATGCCGCCAGTCCTAGATGTGAGTCCCATGCTCTGCATCTTACATTCGAAATTTCGATCCCCAATGTTACTGCGCGGGTTTGTGTGTGTGTGTATGCATGCATGTATGTATGCGTGTATGTATGTATGTATGTATGTATGTATGTATGTATATATGTGTGTACAATAGTGTAAGTCTGTATGTAGGTAGGTATGGATGTATGGATGTGCATATGTACGTATGTGGGTAGGTAGGTAGGTAGGCAGGCAGTTAGTGTATGAATATCTGAATGAACGAATGAATGGATAGATGGAGTGGGATGGGACGGAATGGAATGAAATGAAACGAAATGAAATGAGTGGATGGATGGATGGATGGATGGATGGATGGATAGATGCATGGATGGATGGATGGATGGATGGATGGATGGATGCATGGATGGGTGGATGGATGGACGGACGGACGGATGGATGGATGGATGGAAGCGTGGATGGATAGATGACTGACTCACTGACTGACTGAGTGACTGAGTGAATCAATCACATACACTGGAAAATACTGATGAATGAAAGAAGAACTGCATATCCTGCATGCATGTGCACGCACGCACGCGCGGACGGACGGACGGACGGACGGACGCACGCACGGACGGACGGACGGACCGACGGACGGACGGGCGGAGGGATGGATGGATGGATGGATGCCTCTATATTGTATAGATGTATGTGTACACATTTTGACACATGCATGCATGTACATATATTTAACATATATATATAGAGGCGTGTATGCACGTACGAATGCACGACACATGCGCGCATGCACGCACATACGCACAGAGACATGGCACAGACATGCAGCATGTGAACGGGACCTTGACCCGCCCAGGCCCGCATAGTGAAGGCTGGCCGTGCACCTCAGCAACAAAGTACGTTTGTGGAGGCGGGCTTCTGGCGGCTTCCTAACGTTACCTTCAATCTGTTCCTGTGTGGCAGCAGCGACAACAACATGCACTGTTGCTATGTAGTTTTGCTGCTGCGACTGCTACTGCTGATGCTGATGCTGCTGCTACCGCTGCTGCTACTGCTGCTGCTGCTACTACTGCTACTGCTACTGCTACTGCTACTGCTCCTGCTCCTGCTCCTGCTCCTGCCACTGCCANACTGCCACTGCCACTGCCACTGCCACTGCTACTGCTACTGCTACTGCTACTGCTCTGCTGCTGCTGCTACTACTACTACTACTACCACTACCACTACTACTACTACTACTACTACTCCTGCTGCTGCTGCTGCTACTACTACTGCTGCTGCTGCTACTACTACTACTACTACTACTACTACTACCACTCCTGCTTCTTTTCCTCCTGCTTCTGCTCCTGCTCCTGATACTACTGATACTGCGCTGCCAACCCCCACTGCCTTCGCCACTAGACGACGACGAAGACGCCGGCGGCGGTGACGCCACCACGACGACGGTTGAGAATGGTCGACGTCCGACGACAACCACGACGACGATGACAACAACTGCACCGACGACGACTAATTATAGAACTGCGCCTGCTACTTCAACAGCCCTGAACTGTTGCAACCTGTTTGCTTAAGGCCGAACCTTCGAGTCCTCGCTTAAGCCTTTAGTGCCAGCAAGTTGCCAAAACCACTACCCCTGAACCCGAAACCTCCAGACTGTAGAGCCATGGCCCTGAAGCCAAAGCCCCTAAACCCCTCAACGCCCGAATCATTACTACAACCCTAAACCCCAAACCTAATCTAAAGCTTTCAGAAAACAACGACTCACCACAACCCCAGTCCTTTATGAACTCAAACCGTGAATTTATGCAGTCTCCTACTAGTCTATATGTAAACTGCGCCAAGCTGTTCGAAGCTTCATGAAGCCCGTATTCACCCACCAACAACCACGCAAAGCCCACAAGCCCGAACCCTATATAAACCCTAAACCCCGAAACCCCTAAACCCCTAAACCCCTAAACCCTAAACGTTAAACCCCTAATCCCCCACACCCTAAACTTTAAACCCTCAACTTAGCTCCTTCGGGCCGCACGTCCCGGCGTTCTGCACGCGCGTCCTAAAAACTTGCGTCCTAAGACCGCACGTCCTGAAATTACACAATCCAGTTGCTTGAAAGCAAGTGGCAGAA
>BGNK01006604.1:3952-25206 GCA_003297005.1 Symbiodinium sp. clade A Y106 | reverse complement strand
CCCAAATCGGGTTCGGTGGGATGCGGTGGGACCCGGTGGGTCCCAGCCCTTCTCTACGTGGGACCCTACACCCCGTTTGGGTTTTACAATGCTAATTAGGGTGAGGGGAGGCCCCATGACAACCGTTTTCACTGCCTTTTAGCATTGTAGTCCAGGTGTGCGTCCAGTCGGTGTGTGCAATCATTTAGGGGGAGCCGGGCACAGCCAACGTTGACCGTTAAGCAGCTTTCTGTTGAGGTTTTCGGCCCAGTTTGCAGGCCCAGATTCCGGACACCAAGCAAGCTTCATGATAGAGTGCCCTGAATGTACTATGCCAATGACCTGCAAGCAGGGAATGCATTGCAGCACCGCTACGTGATGTTCCGCAGATCTGCTGCAATTTTGAATATTGGGCCGAGAAGCGCCGAAGGACATTATCGATGCATGCTGTTCTCCCCCACTGACTCTGCAATATTTCTTACAGAGGATAATCAATCAGCCAGCTTAGCATCACCAGCTGAATACGAACAAAGCCAACAACAGACTTATGTGTTTCTGTATGTCCGGTGTCGTGATGGCCCGCCTGAAGATGCAAACCCTGCTGACCTGTAATGTGCCCTATCACCGTAACTCCCCTCTTAGGACCGTGTATGTTGCACTCCTTGTGTACAGATCTTCAAGCCTGAAGCAGCATAAACGTCCAGCAGGAAGGAGTTCCGACATGTCATCCTCGCTTTTTTGGGGCTTTCGAGCCGGAGGGTGCATGTCCTGAGAGACTTCACAGGCAAGTCTCGCGCAATGCGCCGGGGTGGTGACCCTGTCAATCCACACAGGTTCGCCAATCGAGGACATCGACTCTTCGCAGCGTCTGGCAGAAGAAGAAGTAGTAGTAGTAGTAGTAGTAGTAGTAGTAGAGTAGTAGTAGTAGTAGTAGTAGTAGTAGTAGTAGTAAGCTTCTCGGCTCATTGTGAGTTACCCCTCGCAAGGGATGATTAGGTCCCGCTCTCGAGGGTCATGGATATTCCGGGCTGCTCTCGCCCTAACACAGGCGACACTGATCTGGAGCACGCTGTTTTTTTCAGGGGCTTCCTGCACGGGAGCAACAAGATGCATGGCTGGCGTGAGCCTGAATGGCCATGTGCCTGCACGGCTTGTTGGGCCAAGGCGGAGGAACTGCAAAGCAGCACACTCGTTTGCGCGGAGTTCATGCATATGGTACTACTGGGAATGTTTGATGCGGCGGGAGGCTACAGACGTGCCTATGTCTACATCGATCATTTTGAGGCAAAATGGCGGCACCATCAACCGGAGCAACTGTTGCATGCTGCCAGCCTCTCCCTGTACCCACCGGACATGGCAGCTATTAAAGACTGGTGTAGGCACCGGTATCCTGCACTGGCGTATATCCTCTGGACTCCCAGGACCGTTGGCCGGTATGCCTGCTGCTCCCAAGCTCTGGACACATTGGACTAGCTGGACTATGTGCCCGCTGCGCAAAGGCAGGATACTGCATTGCATTACAGGTCAGGATCCCAGTGGGCTCATGGCATGCCTTCAGAATTACCGCTGGAAGCTATGCATGCACCTTACACGTGTCTTATGTGCAGGTCGTAGATTTCGCAGATGGAGACACAAACCACAGGCCCACTCGCGGCGTAAATGTCGTCGACGACCACGAACGACCTGTAACACCCTTATCATACGTAATGGTTATGCACAGGTCTGGAGCCTTCTGCTAGCCGGCCTCCGCCAGCTCCTGCTGCGTCGCCCGTTGAATGACCGGTGCGCCTTAGTCACCTCTGTGCTTTCACGCCTTGTACAAGCCTGCTGTCAGTCTAGGAGTCTAGCGTCAAGACCTGTCATGAGCGCCGACTCCAAGTGCAATGCCTACTGATCATCTGCTCGAGCCCACAGGATTGGGTTTCTGGGTTGCGACTGAGGTTGAGGTTGTGCATGCACCCTTACCATTGACACTCAGCTTCAGGTTGATAGGGGTTAGACCCTGCCTCCCTTGCATAAGCCTTAGGAGTAGTGCCGTATTGCGCTTGCCTGGGTCTGGAGGACCCACCGCCTTGCTCGGGCAATTGACAATGGATCGGGATCCATTGCATGACTCGATTCTGGATGATGCTGAGGCAGACGCAGAGGCTTCTGACGCCAGTTCCGCCACCCCGAGCGTGCAGACGACACGCCACCGCCTACAGGCCCAGGACCTCACGGACCGCCGATCCCCACGCCGGTGCAGCTCTTTATGGCGTCAGCCAGGAGGTTGCCACGCAGACGACCCTCCGCTTGCTGAGGTCCTCCCGGCACACCACCAGTGCGGGCACGAGTGCCAGTACTGGCAGCTCTCTGCCTCCGCCGACTGCTCACTTGGATTCGGTGCTGTAACACTGACCCGCAGCCCCACTCTACCAGAAGATGAGCAAGAGCATAGGCGTGTTGATGCCACGGATGTTGGTGGCCACTTGTGGGAGATCTGGGAGACAGCAGCGGAACGCGGCAACATGGAGGGCCTGGACTCCGACCCGAGCAACTCGGATCCAGATCCTGTAGTGGACCCAGGCCCCGACACTACTGGCGCTACCTCTGGCGGCCCTACAGGTGCTCCTGGTCCCTGCTGAGTTGCATTCTGTGCCAGGTGCTTCCTCTGCAGGCTCTGGCTCTGATCCTGGCCCGGACTCGGTCATGCTCGGCTCGGCCATGCTCTACGAGGAAGATGGCATTGTGCTCGGAGCGGCCCAGGACTGCCTGCGAGCAACAAGGGAGACCCTGCACATGTTCAGGGAGGACCACACCAGGTCCCGGTCCCGCTCGCGTGATGCAGCCCCGGGCTCTGGAAGCAGGCGGGTCACAATCGCAATCACATTTCTGACTTCTTTGCCTGAGCCCTATGCTAGTCCGCACTGCATACCTCCTCCCGAAATCCGGTCTGCCGTTCTATGGTTGATTATTAGGATTGCCTATAGGGCTGGCTTCTGGCCCTTCAGAAGCCACAGGTCTGTGTGCCCCTGTCCCTTCAAAGGTGCTGAGATCCGGGACATGTCTGCGCCAAGGGCTACCTCTGAGCCCCTCTGTCTGAGCTCCAGGCTCTCGATCTCGGCTGGGACAGCCATTGCCACTGTACGGACGACCCAGGGCTGTCGGCCGCTATGAACTGTGCCACTCTTCCGACTGATGGAAAAACGCGTCTGCCTTGCCCAACTGATGCCAAGAACTGCCAAGCCTCTCCAGCTACTATGCTGCCCCATTTGCAGCTGTGCACCAGGTACGGGGAAGCTGCCGTGTGCTCCAGCTGGGCCAGCTACGCCGTCTGTCCAGCCACTTCCTTATGTGCCTTGCTGTGCGCTACGCCACTGAGGGTCTACTGCTGCATTTTCTGTGCCCACTGTGCGGTCTACATTCTCGTAGCCATCCAATACTCTGCCAAGTGCCTGCACCGCCCTCTCGTGAGGTGGGCTTGTGCTGTCAATCGTGGCCAGGCCAGCGAGGCTCCGTGTTCCTCCATCAGCCACAGCCGTCTGTTACCCTTACTGTGCCCGACAAGCTTGTCAGGCTGCAGTTTGACCTTGACAGCCCACTCCTCCGAGCTCACTACGAAAAGCCGCCTGGGTCCCAAGTCCCGAAAACCTCACAAGTGCTTGCTGCTGCTTTGTCTACTTCACTATCAGATCCAGCAAGCTGCCGCTGTGGGGTTAGAAGCGAGGGTTGTGAACCCTGCCACGGGGTTCGCTGAAGGAGAGACTGCTCTCAGGCCTCTCTTTAACTCAGCTCCGAAGCCAAGTGGAATCCCGTCACAAAGTCCGATGCCCAGAGCACCAGTCTCCCGATATGTGAAGCGCTCCTACAAGAGAGCCTGTCAACGAGCACTTACCCAAGGCCGCACCACATATCGTGGCAGACTACTGGAGGCACATCAAGTGCCAGATTCTTTAAGATCTACGCCTCAGATGCAAGTGCAACCTCGGAAGGCGCTGCCTGCCATGCGACAGGGACTACACGTCTTCTGTTGGAACGCAGGCGGATTGGGAGGGGGACTCTACGCTGAGTTACTGACCTTCCTTACCAATTCCGCTTACGATGTTGCTATCATCCTTGAAAGTAAGTGGCAGGAATGCCTTGAGTTCACGACCGGACCCTGGTCCTGCATCCACTCAGGATGCAAATCCAGAAAACAGGCCGGAGTTCTCATCTTAGTGCATCAGCATATCACGCAGCCATCCCGGATCCGCTTCGAGCACGTCTTGCAAGGCCGCTTATTGCATGTCCGAGTTCCCCTGCCAGGCAGGGATGCCCGACACCTTCACATCTTGGGTATATACCAGAAGACTTATGATCCTAAGTGCTCCAGCATGCTAGAACAGAGGTTGCAGGTCTGGCAGGCTCTAGAAAGATGCCTCAACCGGATTCCGGTGCGGGACTCGCTTACAGTGGCTGGCGACTTCAATACACCGCTGCAGCCTGCACCCCCGTTTGTTGGAGGTGTCACCAGTCCGCTGCCCTGCCACCCTCCAGAAGACATGGAGGACCTCGCTCAACTCATGCGCACATACGGCCTTGTTGCCCTCAATGGAGGAGACATCCACCGCAGGCCAAGGCGACCACCTTCCGGTTCGGGAACACGGAATCCCAGATCGATTTTCTGCTAGTCCGACGGCATGAAGCCACCATGCAGGCCAAGCAGGCTCATCCCATCCGCCATTTTCATGTCGGTGCCTCAAGGCAAAGTGGCACCATTCACTTCCCCCTCATCACTGTGTTGCAGCTCAGATGCCCTCATTGGGTGATGAGACCGGCCAAGTCACAACCTCAAATCAGCGTGGATTCTGTTCTGCAGGCGTTGGACTACCCTACGGTCCCTGACCATATGTTCAGAATCGCCCAGGTCCGGCAGGCCATCTCACACCATATGGCCACTATGGGTGGAGTTGCTGGAGTGGAACAGCTCCACGCTACCCTCTTCCAGGCGTGCTGTCAAGCTTTCCCAAAGCCACAAACCACACCCACAGAGAAGCCATGGCAGTCACAACCTGTTCAGCTTAGCGTCAAGGAGCTGGGCGCGATGGAGAGCTTTCAAGCAGGTTCGAAAGAATGGACTACGAGGTTGGTTCCAAGCATGGCGTGCCTGGAAAAACTATGATAAACAGCACCGGGCACACCAACGCAGATGTAAGCAGGCGAGACGTGCCAAGCTCCTAACGGCCATGCAGGAGGCGCAAACTTGTGCTTACAAGCATGACACCCGTGGACTCTATCAAATTGTAAAACGCATAGCTCCGAAGCAAGCCTATCGGAGGCTACAGCTTCGCGATGATCGCGGTCTCATGCTTACCCCGGCTGAAGAAGCTGACTCGCTCCAGCTGCATTTTCGCACCCGATTCCAGGCGGAGCTGCCAGCTACCTCGAACGTGGAGGCTCCACAGCAACAAGACGCCGTCACAGGCCCGTGGCTGCTCGCAGCCCCACCACAACTGGATGCTGTGGCCTTATGCCTGGAGTTGCAGGCAATTCCACGAAGAAAAGCAGTGCCGGCCGGTCACCCGCCGGGGGCAGCCNCTGCTCGCAGCCCCACCACAACTGGATGCTGTGGCCTTATGCCTGGAGTTGCAGGCAATTCCACGAAGAAAAGCAGTGCCGGCCGGTCACCCGCCGGGGGCAGCCTGGCGCCTATGTGCTGATATGGTTTCCACGTGGATTTGTCAAGAGCTGCTACGTAGCTGGTCCACTCAGCCCCTTGCAGTTCCCAGCAGCTGGTCCGACGTCGACCTTGCCTTGATCTTGAAACCTGACAAGTCCGGTGCCAGCCCCAGTGACTACCGACCAATCGGTCTCTCATGTCCCCTAGGGAAAAAAGTGCTGAGCTGCAGCCTCCAACCCTACATCCCTCACATTCTTGCACAGATTACCCACTTCCCTCAATATGCCTATCAGAGTGGTCGGTCTCAAAATGATGCCCTCCGCAAGGCCTTTGCCCATTGTGCTGCTGCTAGAGCAGAGCTCAGCCGACACCACAAAAACCTGCATCACCAACATGAGGGGCGCAAGACTATTCCTCTCTTTGGTAGCCTCATGGTGACGTTCAAGCCTTTGACCGAGTCCCCAGGGAGCTCTTGTACCGGGGTATGTGTGATCTGCAGCTTCCTCCTGACCTCATCGCTATTGTCATGGCTTGGTACGCCCAGATCCAATACACTGTTCGCCATGCAGGGGAGAACAGATCATTTGCGGCAACCAGGGGAGTGAGGCAAGGCTGCTCAGCCCCGCCGTTGCTCTGGCTTGTGTTCTCGCACGCCATTAGCTGCAGGCTTGCGCATATCATTGGTGCCGCACAGCTGAACAAGCTGCTTACCATTTTCGCGGATGACTACCTTGCTGCAGGCACGTTTGAATCTCTTCATGAGCTTGAACAGCTGCTCAGCTGTATCGCTGTTCTCTTCAAGGTCCTGCAATCCTTTGGGATGGCTGTGAGCGATGCCAAATCAAAGGCGGTCTTTGCACTTCGCGGGACTCTCAGCCCTTCTATCCGTCGGAAATTCATTCGGAAGGGCAACGACGGCCCCCTCCTGCGCATTCCGCAGCTTGGCGGCGACCTCTGCATACCAATTGTCTCCCAGTGCAGATACCTGGGTGTCCAGTTAAGGCTGCCTTTAGCCGTCTGGGCACGATCCTCAAGGGCAGACATCATCTGTCCTCCTGTCAACGCATCAACCTCTGGCGAGCTTGTGTTTGGTCTACCATGTCATATGGACTGACAACATGTGGCCTCACTGCTGCTGGTCACAAGACTCTTGAGACGTTGGTAGTCCGTCAACTTCGAGCCATCCTTAGGCTCCCGGCTCATCTGACGCAGACTACCAACCAGGAAGTTGCCCTACAGGCCGGCATCTTATTACCGAGTGAGGCTCTGTCTGCCATGCTACAACGAGAAGCACAGCGACGTGCCCACTGTCAGGACCACCATGTGGCTCTGCCGACCGGCGCCTGGTGGAAACATGTTCATGCAAGCCTTAGGCCTACACCTGAACAGGATAGCCTAAGCCTGGTAGCTTCAACTGCCACCCCTCAAGTATGTCCGGTGTGTGGTGTATCTTACGCCACTCGAACAGCTTTGCTCACACATATGGCCAAACAGCATGCTGCAGAGTATCCAACTTCTTGCCCGGAGCCCTTTGACAAAACCTTGGACGCCATCGGAGGCCTACCGCAATGCTCACACTGTCAAAAAAAGTTTGCCACGTGGCAACTGTTGCAAAGACATGTCGAGGGTAACTATTGTGCGGTTCGCCATTCCTTCCTGCCTCAGCCTCCCGCAGACCCTGTGCCGCCGAGCATGGATAGGCCACCTCTGTTCCCCGAATCACCTATCCAGGACTGCATAAGCAAATACTCTAGTAATGCTGTGTACCACCTGCCAGATCGCCATCGCTACCGTCAGCACTGTATGCTATGTGGGCAATGGATTGCTTCATCTAAAGTTATGAAGCTCCACTATCGACAGAGCCACTCTGATCTCACTAACAGCTACGAACAGTCTGCCACTAAGATGTGTCAGTCTTACACGACCGGCGGCACACCCTGTCAGTACTGTGGTGCTCACCTGGTCCAACCGAAAACCCATAAAACAGTCTGCCCAGTCCTCTGGCAATTCTGCCTTAATTTCGCTTGTGCCCAGCGAACTGTGGATGGAAATGGCGGCGGAGCAGGATGTGGACATTGCAGTGGAGACCGTGTTCGGCAACCTGGCCCGGGACTCTGCCCAGTCCTTTGCCGCGGCTCTCTTGGAGCCGAGCTAGACAGAGTCCGAGCGTCCTCCCAAGGCTGCCAAGGTGGAGCTGGGAAAACGGGGTCGGCCTTCCGACAACTCAAACTCCGGTGGCCGCAGCGGCCCGGGGCACAAGGGGCAGGGGAAGGGAGGTCACAAGGCCCAGCCACAGATGGCGGCGTTAGTCAAGGCTATGGGCAAGCTCATCATACGCCAGGAGACCCAACTCCAGATCCTCAAGCAGAACTCTGCTTGGCAAGTCTACCTGCAGCCGGGGACAGCCGGACCGATCCCGGTCCTATTCAAGGCGGCGGAGGCCTACGAGGAGCAGGCGAAAACCAAGTTTATGGAGGCACCGGTCCGGGCTGTCCTGCTGCGCACCCTCTTTCAGACACTGCTGCACTGCCTTCAAGCCCTCAGCACCAATGTCGCTCAACAGAACATGGTGCAGAGCAAGGGATGGATGAACGCGGATGGCAGCTGGAGCTACCAAAGGTGGGACAGCGACTCACAGTCGCTCAAGGTCGACGAGGCCAGGACCCCGGTGCCGCATCAGGAGCTGGTCACTTTGATCGCCAAGCTGGCAGATCTGGTGGTCGTTCGCGATGTGATTCATCGCTTCAATGCGATCCACCCGATATCGGTGGACAAGGAGAGCACATCGCACTTCAAGCTGGAGGTTGGCCTGCGGGCCAAAGGTGTGGAGGACACCTGGAATGGGCTGGAGAAGATCACCAACTTGGCAGCCTTGCAACTGGTGGGCATGCAGATCCGGAGGGAGGGGCTCAAGCGCGAGGGGCTGGCCAACGAAGTCCAGAAGCTCCTTCACTCGTACTAAGGCTCGCACTCCATGACCCGGCATCTCAGAGCTACATACATTCCTTTGTCGTCATGCACCTCTGGTGCTTCGGCCTGTTGCAGGTTCCTGAGTTCCAGGCCTTTGGCTGCAAGGTGCAAGCTTGGCGTGACGTACTCTACAGCAACCAGCAACCGCTAGTTGTCAGCAGGCTACCTGCCTGGCGTAGCATCCTACGGGGTTGGCGCAGGCCTGCGTCACGTCATGACACCGTGCCCTTCATCACTCATGTCTTCTCCATCATGCAACCTCCACTGTTGCAGGTCAGCTGGGAATCACGTATGGTGACGAGTGAGGCCACTGTTGTCACTCTTGACAAAGGAAGCCTTCTTCAGCCACTTACACTGCCACTGCAGGCAGGGCATGGCTCTATTCAACACTGCATCGACAGCTGGCATGCACAGGCTCACCCGCATGCGCTCACCCGAGCTGCTGATTATCTCCTACTGCACGTAGCCAGGTATGAGGGGGACACTGTNGGGCATGGCTCTATTCAACACTGCATCGACAGCTGGCATGCACAGGCTCACCCGCATGCGCTCACCCGAGCTGCTGATTATCTCCTACTGCACGTAGCCAGGTATGAGGGGGACACTGTCTTGAACAGTCACTCACTGGCCTTCCCGGCCCTCATTACACTTCCAGTGTTTGGCAGAGGTCTGCGATGCTTTAGAGCAATTTACCGCATTACTGGGATCATCTTACATAGCGGTACAAGGCCCGGCGAGGGCCAATATACTGCTGTGCTGTGTTCTGGCACCGGAGATGCCAGGGATAGTTGCTGGGTGGTGCGAGATGGCCGACCGGCCGAGCACCAAGACATCATGCCGACACGAGTTCACCAACACTGTTATGTGCTGGCTCTTATCAGGTCGCGCCTCCTGCAATGATGGGGCTGGGGAGGTCAATGATCTCCGGTAGATCTTAGTTTNCACCAAGACATCATGCCGACACGAGTTCACCAACACTGTTATGTGCTGGCTCTTATCAGGTCGCGCCTCCTGCAATGATGGGGCTGGGGAGGTCAATGATCTCCGGTAGATCTTAGTTTCGTTTGAAGAATGATCGGCTTGGATTACGACACTGTCGATCATACTCTAGCTCACTCATTCTGAGCTCTTTTCTCTGGTGCATGGACGCACTTGCTGGCATTCGTGCCGAAGTCACCGGGCTCTAAAACTAGAGTGTGCCTTCGGGTACCGGCGATCGAATCGCTGCCGCCGGGACGCTTAGCAGGCTTGGACTCTGCTGCGAGGGAAGAAGAAGTAGTAGTAGTAGTAGTGGTAGTAGTTGTAGTAGTAGTTGTAGTCGTAGTAGTTGTAGTAGTCGTAGTAGTAGTCGTAGTAGTAGTAGTGGTAGTAGTAGTAGCAGTAGTAGTAGTAGTAGCAGTAGTAGAAGTGGGAGTAGTAGTAGCAGTAACACCGCCCATCAGCTACCCGCCCTCCGCGCGTCAGCAACCTCCGCCCGTCAGGTACCCCGACTTCCGCCCGTCAGACCCGTCAGGTACAAACTATCTATCTATCGACCCCCCCCTGGAAGCCCTCATGCCAATTCCTCAATTCCAAACTCAAGCCCACGCACAATACGATNCACCAAGACATCATGCCGACACGAGTTCACCAACACTGTTATGTGCTGGCTCTTATCAGGTCGCGCCTCCTGCAATGATGGGGCTGGGGAGGTCAATGATCTCCGGTAGATCTTAGTTTTCGTTTGAAGAATGATCGGCTTGGATTACGACACTGTCGATCATACTCTAGCTCACTCATTCTGAGCTCTTTCTCTGGTGCATGGACGCACTTGCTGGCATTCGTGCCGAAGTCACCGGGCTCTAAAACTAGAGTGTGCCTTCGGGTACCGGCGATCGAATCGCTGCCGCTGGGACGCTTAGCAGGCTTGGACTCTGCTGCGAGGGAAGAAGAAGAAGTAGTAGTAGTAGTAGTAGAGTAGTAGTAGTAGTAGTAGTAGTAGTAGTAGTAGTAGTAGTAGTTTTAGTAGTATAGTAGGAGTAGTAGTAGTAGTAGTAGTAGTAGTAAGTCGTATTGGAAGCAGTAGCAGTAGTAGTGAAGGAGGAGCGTGAGCAGCTGTACTGCTTGTGGTGGTAATGACATCAACATAAACAGGGGAGCAACAGCCGCAGTACCGGGGCTGTGGCTCACTCGGACCGCACTTTTGCCATTGTCGTAGTAGAGAAAGTAGTTGTGAGCCTCGCACTCACCACAAACAAGCTCCAGTTATGATGGGTGCCTCCCAGCTGCTCTGACTCGAGGCACTTACTTTCGTACGCTGTGCCCAAAAATTCATGCCAGCCATGCCAGCCCTCAGCATATCGGATATATCGCTTTTTGCGTCCCGCTTTGAGAATCCCATGAAAACTCCGACTGCAATGTCACATTGGCTTTTTTGAGTTGGCAGCGGAGTCTTGCTCACGCGACCGCTGGGCACCTGCAGGAGTTCAGACATGCCCGACAAGAATTCCGCACAACATCGCCGCCTTGAACATGGTCACGTCAACGAAAGGAGTCAAAGTATGATCCTGCCAAGATGCGACGAAATGCTTCTACTAGGCCGACTAGGCTCTCTAAATACACAGGTCCTGCGGCACTGCTTCAAAGTTCTGGTATAGGCAAAGACCTCGAAAAAGTTCCAGCAACTAGGTAAGATTATGGTGCTCAACAAGAAACAAAGGATCCAGCGGCAGTCACTTGTATCGAGGTGCCTGAAATGAGCCTGTTTGCCAAGCACTCCACGACTGGTCTGTGAACTAAATTGCAGAAGAAATGCCTGCAGACCCTGTGGTGGTGGAAGGAATAGTTCATCGTGGTCCAGATGGATGACCCAATCGACAGCCTTGCGAAGCGATGGAAGGGACGAACAACGAATGACAAGCTTCGACATAAAAGCGACTGCTTCGATTTTGATGTGCTGTGCGAATAACCTCTCCCCCGGAGCCACGAGCTGTGCGCTTCAGCGCATGGGCAATGTTCAGCAGCTGCCTGAAGCTGCGCACGCCCACTGGCCACCCGGTTCGTTCAGATGAAGGCCTACACATTCGGTCGTCCGTGTACTTTGAGAACTTTGGCCAAGTCCTCAAAGGCATGTCCATCCATGTTTGAAGTGCTGTGCCGCTGTGCGTGGCAGACATGGGAGGGCAGAGGAAGCGATAGAGACTTTGAGCTGACGTAACGTGAAGCTCTCGCCCGGTTGGGCAGGTCTCAGCCATCCCTTCGGGACTGGCGTGACACACCAGCACGTTGCAGCGTGCCAGTGAGGGTCCAGCAAACTCTAGGACAAGGCAGTTGAGGGCCGGCTTTTCCGGCTGTAAAAATGCCGAAGTACGAGGCGCAGACACTCCCCGAAGAAGCTTGATCCTCTAATGTCCGTGCCGAGTAAGGGAAGGGGAGGCATGCTGCTGCGTAAAAACGGCAAACAGCAGGGAGTCTTTGTCCACATCTAGAAGACTGGCTGGGCCCTCAAAGTTCCACAAAGGCACCAATCGTGACCCACAAACAAGCACCGCGCCGAGTGCGAATGCACCCGGCAAGACGAGGCATTGCCTTGAGTTGGCGCGCACCAGATATCTAAGAAAAGGTTTGTGATTTCATGCTCCATATGTCCAACAAGAGCTTCCATCTTCCAAGTGTGCGCATCACACGGCGGAGAAACCTCACAGCAAGAAGAGTGAATTCCTCTTCCTTCTCAACCAAGCAGCAGAGAAAAGTTCGATAGACTCAATAGACAATGACTGCTATGGAGTTTTCTAGAAAATCCTGAGCCTCGAGTAGCCACCAGCTACCTAGTATTGAAGACTGGCAGCACTCCTAACAAGGCTCGTTGCCTTTCTGTGAGACGAGAAGAGCCGTCCTCAGACCACCTGGCATGCCATGAACTTGAACTTGCCACTGACAGGCTTTCAAGCCACCCAAACGTGAAGGAGCTCACGCTCTTGCTGAAGGCACCACAGCATCGAGCTTCGGAGCTTCGTGCTCCTGAGGGCCTCACAAACATCAGGAACTCATCCCATCTGTGAAGAGCTCTGGTCGAGCTGAGTCCGAAACGCCGAGGCCTGTCTGCAACACGTGTGCAAGCTAAACAGATTCAGGACAAGCACCAATCCAAGCCTCTGCAGGAGCTACCTGTGAAGAATGCTTTATCGGAGCCATAGGACATCTTGCTTTAGCTTCCGCTTGGCCTTGTTCAACTCTTCAACCTTCAACTTGTAGTCTTGGTCGGATGCCTCAGAAAGCTTGAGCTTGAGGCTGCAACGCTACATTGCGACTCAACAGGACTCCCGACCAGGTCTCCCTTCTCTGAAGGTGGCTCCGAAATAGAATACCCATCCTGCTGACAGTTGCAGCGTTTTGCAGCTGCACAACCGATCCCAACTGCAGCATCGCAGCTCAAGCACTCACTGTCGGCCTCATCCTCCCCATATCCGGGATTTGGTTCTCTGTCTCCCAAACCTGCACAAAACTATTTAGAGACGCCCTAAACACAAGGAAGTCATGTTGGCTTCGGTGCCTTGAGCTCGAACATAGCGATTCAACACGTAGCGGAAAATGAACCTGAGCCCCGGCTTCAGAGCATTGATGAGATCCTTTCTGATGGACGAGGTCTTCGCGGAGCGAAAATGGTTGCCCATAGCAGAGCCCAGATGACGATGGAGAACATGTCCTGACCAGTATCGGATAGACACACCGAGCAACACAGGAGTAGATCCGGCACACTCACCTTGTCCAGCATGTTGGCAGCCGCGGCCATTTGTGCGATCAGGTATGCGAACTCGGCTCGACCTCAGAACACAACTGCTCTCCCGAGCACTCCCGAATCCAGACCAACCCACAGCTCTGACGACTTCTTGGAACATTTCCACATGGGGGATCTTTGTAGATGTATGGCCCTGACCGACCATGGCCCAGCCAATGACCCATCGCGCCTGTAGAGCTGCATTGCAGTGCCGAACCATACCCAGCCACCTGCAAGGTACAGGCCTCGCCCATGAAGGGCGCGCAGCAGACCTTCGTGATGATGCAAGGGCCGATGCCCATGATGGCACCTTTCCAAATCGCCTGCGCCAGGCACCAAACACTGCTGGGATCCCTTCCGCAGAACGAATTCTCGAAGGTAAACGCACGCCAGGATGACTTCCACTGACAGGAGCTTGGAAATCGGGATGGAGAAGGCGACGGTGCACGCAAAAAAGATTCCTAACATCGACGCAGCATGGCACAGTTCCGGAAGGCTTACAGGCGTTGCAACCCTGCCATGCAGAGGCGCAACTGGGAACAGCACTGATCATCCAGGATGTCACTCGCTTTGTCTGCTTGACCCAAACCTCAAATGCCAGACGTCTTTTGCGACGGCTAAAACCGAGAAACTCTGCCGCATTCAAGCTAACGAGGCAGGCACATGGTGAGCATGATGCGGCGGGTTCAGGCATGCAAAGGACATGCCTGCGATAAAGCAGCCCCACCTGGCACAACGATCAAGGTTCAACAACTGTCCCCAGCATGCAACCAACCAATATTAAATTGCTGAGTGACAAATGTGTTCCCAGGAAGTAGGTGATGGTACCATATCCAATCTCAGCAAGCTTGCATGTAACCATGTTCTCTTGAGTGCAAGAGCTGCTCTTTCACGAGACTTTCGTGACCTGGGGCACCTGCTAGAAGGAAAATCATCAACAGAAAGAGCACCTCCCAAACGGGCTTCTCGAGTGAGACGACAGCAATCAATTTCGGAAACCTGGCCTCATCAGTTTGAGGTACCTGCCCAGAGCAGGATTCATAACTCCCGGCATGCCGAATCATAAGGCAGAATGCGTGCCTTGGCACCCTCCTTGACGGGCACTTTCGGAAGCAGCCACTGGCAGTGGTTTTGCGCTTAACAAACGGGCAGAGGATGGCAGAGGTGCACGGAACCAGGGCCCGCCTCGTTGATGAACTTCGGCCAAAACTTCATGGCAAGGTACTGGCATCCGAATCCAAGATCAAGTGAACGGCTTAAAGGAACGCGGTTCCACATCGTGTCGCCGGGCGCACCATTGCGAAGAGCATGACCGCCACGCCAATGCAAGGATTGACTACCACAGCCATGACGTCGAACCTAACAGGTCTTTCGTCACTTCGATGCATGATGACTGAAATGTAGTGGGACGAACCCTTGACACTTCTGATTTTTGCTCAAGCAACTTTTGCAGGACATTTTTCGGTGTCACGGGTACACGGCGTAGGGCAAGTGAGTCAAGTTCGGGGGGCCCAACTGATACATCAAAGGGCGCTAAGACTCACACTCGCCCCCGAGCGAAAAGAGAACGTTGAAGAGAACCTGGGCGAAGGATGCCAGATTCTTTCATCAGTTAACAGCGCCCGAGCTAGGGCTGATGCCAGGGACAGAATGTCATCCACAAAGGCTGCTGTGATGATCGCCTCTCTTCCGGCTTCATTGACGCATGGTGCAACAAACCCGAGAAGCCACGCAGACGAACAGCTGCCACGTGAGAAAGAAAAAGCATTCCGACACCATCAATTTACTGCCAGCAGCAGATGCTACTAGTTCAGGCTACATGTAGATTCGTGAAAGTGAGCCAGCTTGCTGCGAACCCGCCGGTGGCAGATTCGAAGCATTCCATCACCTTTGCTTTCCTTTGCTGACAACCGTTCTTCTTGTTTGTGCTCCGAAACTGCTCTGCCCCATCCCGGCCCTCCTCGAATCTGTCCTTCCAACAAATCTACCGCGAATCCTCCGTTTTCCCGGAACAGCTCAGGGTCGGCTTGGACCCACGTTCTAAGGTTCTGCAGTCCAGCAGTGACGGTAAAAGATCATTTCATAATACCAAGGGTCCCGGTTCATCACTTCCCTGCACTGCCGCGCAGACAAACATGTGCGGAAACTCAGGCTTTGCCACCTGCCGCTGCAAGAACCGCGACATACTCAATACCGGCAAATAAGAAACCAACTCTTTCTTGTCTTTGCTGTTTGGATGCTTTCCTCCTGACTCAGCATGCCAGTGATCGTTGCCATTGCATGAAGAGCACGGTTCCAGTCGTGACAATGTCTGCAATGGGTTTGTGCTTACACGGAGAAGCACAAAGAGAAGCACAGGCTCGCTAGCATGAAAGCACCACAACAACGGGTTCCTCCTCGTGCGCGCCTCAGGTGTGATCCAACAACAACCACGCATGTTGGGAACCAATGCTGCATGGCCGGAATTTCCTGTGGTGGCCGGACATGATAAACATCTTTCTGCTCGAGGCAGACCTAGCCCATCGAAGTGTTGGCGAAGCACTGCATGTGCCTCGTTGGCCTGGAATGGGCCTCCTACTCTGCCGCAGAGGTCTTCTAGGTTTCATCCTTGCATGCCCCCTTGCACAATCTCAAAAAGTATGCCCATTGCACACCTTGCTTTCCAGGGCGCGTTTCGCACCCTTGGCCCATGAGACTATTGCTTGCACTTCGCTTCGATGTGCCTCCACGCCACTCACGTCCGCACTGCTCCCCCTAGGACCTGCACCTGGACAGTTGCTGGTCCTGCCACCTTAAGTTTTGCGCATCGCCTTCACGTCCGTTAGCCAGATAGATACAGAACTGTGCAGATGCTGGGCATATGCTCTTGGACTGTCGATGCTCAGCAAAGGTCGATCTGAACTTCACGTTGAGTGCCCCACCTGTATGCGCCTCTCTTTTCTCTAAAACCACGCTCGCAGGCCTGCCCGAAATTCTCTTGCAAGACGCCAGCTTCCCCAAGTAGTCGGAGAGCAATGCCGACACCTTGCCAAGACCCGATCGACACTGCCGTGCTTGCAAAACTCCCTCTGGCCCGGACTCGTTGGTGCAAGTGCCGTTCCAGCTGAGATGCCATGTGGGAAGAACCTGACATGCAGAACCCTGAGATTTCTTCAGGAGAACTGATCGGATGGATTCGGATGGCGACCCCACTGAGACAGAAACGGTTTGCCATAAAGCATAGTCAAAGCAGCACCACTGACAAGTGGCAGGAGTGTTCCAATGACCTCAGACACAAAGTGCATCCGCAGTCCTGCTTCAAAGATCTTCCAAGCAGCATGCTACACCAACTCACATCGAAACATCTTGGATGCAGGCTGCAACAACACATGCCTTGGGGCCGACGACCTCGCGCTCACCATGAGCCCCCGACAAGGGAATGCACAGCAACTGCAAGAAAGATGAGACGTCAGGGGTGTTAGCGAGCCTTCGCCTTCTCGAAATCGAAATGCATTCCACTCTCAAAGATCATCAATGCCACACCTTTCGCCCGTGGCGCCAAAGCTTGGAGCAGCACGTACGAGTTTTTACAGCACAGAGAAGCTTTGGAAAGCCAGCACCAGTCCAGTCACTGCTTGCAAAAACCCGTCAAGGCTCAACTGCCTCTGTGCAATTTCACTCATTCGCTGTCTTTGCAAGACTCCCTGCAGATGAGTTCTAGCTGCTAGCTCTAGCACAGCTTCTACAAAGGCGGCCTGCGTGCCCGATCAATGTGAACACGTCAGGGGTCAGCTGACACTCGTGCGAGATCTTGGTCGGCCAACACGTACGCATTTCAAATTCTTCCACGTCAATGCCAAGAGCAAGGCATCCGCGTCGCATGTTTTCACAAGGCATTCCTGCAAGCTGCCGATGTTGACAAGTTTCTAGCTCAATGAGCATAAAAAACACCGGTGGGCGACCAGGACTAGTCCATGTCTACGTCAAACAACATCGCCTCGTAAGAAGTGTAACTGCCACCACCAGACAAGCGCCGGTGCCTCCACTGGTTTTAGTCGCGATGCGATGCGAACTTGCAAGCAGCACGACCGAAACTTCAGCTGAGGCACCCTGAGCCGTGCGAGACCTGTCCAAGGTGCATCGGAAAGCACACAAAAGCAATCCATTCTGGAATACAACTACATACTTGACGATATGCTGAGACAAGAAAGTGCGAGCTGTGGCATGCAGCAACATGGTTCAAAACGTAAATCGGAAGGTGCCTGGTGGGCGTCATGATCTGCAGCTGCACCATGCTCCCCGCTGCTATGGTCAGCTGGGCTGCTGTGACCTTCTGAGTGCGCACCGCTCGTGGAGTGATCAGAGTGATCGCCGTTCGTCGAGTGATCGCCCCCTGCAGAGTGATCTCCTGCGGAGTGCTCCCCGCCAGCGGAGTGGTGTTCTGCAGAGTGCTCGTGCGCAGGACCATCTGCTGTGTGACCGCCATCTGCTGCATGTTCTCCACCATGGGTTTCGTTGGTTGCACCCGGCATTGTGCCATGGGAAGCATCCTCTCCGTGTCCTTATGTTCTGTGAGTCCGCCTAGCCCTAGGAACCCAAAAATGGCCTGCAACCCTGAGCTTGTGGCCGTGTCCGTCACCGATACTTCCGTGATCATCGTGGTGGTAACTGGTAGGATGGGTGGGGTCTCACGAAAAGGACAAGCGATGTCATGGTGGCGCACTCTGCGGGATCGCAAGCATCCATGTTCTGGATCCTTCCCAGGGCCTTTCGACGATTTACGCCAAGCACAATTCTGCATGCATTTCGCGGGGCCTGTCCGAGTGGCATGTTGTTCGCCATCTGAGCGCAAGCACAGAAAGAAGAGAGAGCAAAAGACGAGATCAGCAGCTTGCACAGCACGAACTCGCAAGCCTTGTATGTCACGTCCTCGATGGTGCTGCAGTCTGCATGCCTGGGAGCAACGGCCCTGCACCAGTTTTCCGAGTCTGAAGCGCACCGGCCTAGCTTCGGAGCACACGGAGTACTCTTTGGCGACAAGGCCCAGGATACTGGCAAGGGTAAGTCGGGCAAGTGCAGTGCTTTGCCATCAGCACACTCATGCTGCGATGCACGTTCACCTGCACACATCAAACCAGGCAGGGTCACTCTGGTCCCAAGATCACGCCGGTGGTGATTACCAGAACGATGTCAGAGACACCGAGCAACCTGAAGCTGTTCTTTGCTTAACGGATCTCTCTCCACACCACAAGCATTGAGGACATCGCCTGGACACTTTCGATGCTGTCCATGTGGCACCCAGGAAACCCGCGATGCAGAGCATCGCAATGTAGGAGCTTGCACCTCACACTCCACGAACACGACAATGTAAAGGGCTTGGCGATTCGTGCTAATCGTTTAACTTTCTTCACGGACCAGACCGACAACTCACTCATGACAGCCTCCCATGGTTGCAACAAAGTAGGCGTGGCAAAGGCCTCAGACACCGGGTGCAACGAGCTCGGCTTCTTTGGGCATTGCATTCTTGAGTCCAGCGCCACTGCAACAGCTGAAAGAGTTTCGAGTACTGTCCCCGAAACAAAGCACCCTTTGCAGCGACTCTGTTGAAGAGTGCTGCACTCCTTGAACCCAAAAGCAACGGAGAGGCACGAGATGCACCGTAAATCCTTTGCACATCGTTCAACTTGCTCAAGCAGGTTCGGCACGACATGAAGGATGCAGTGTCACCGGCCGGCATCCTGAGGTTCTGCCACTCTTCTTGCAGCTGCTGACCATTCCTGTGCGCATGCAGGCAAGGCCGATGCAAACAGCGACGGAACACACTGCGGGTTGCACAGCCGAGTTACCGGGCACAGCTCAGGAAGTCCCCGGAATATGTTGCCCTGCAGTCCTGAATCGCTGCCTTCGCAAGTTAAGGAAAAGAATCCTAAAAGTAATAGACTTTCCCAGAGCCTCATCGTGCTCGGGATCGTCAAAATACAAAAACATGTGCGCAAAGCCAATCAGCCTGAACCTGAGCGCACCAATGTGATCCTGCAGCCGACGGGATACAACGAAAGAATAGTGGGAGTAAGCTTGTTGCCATTCCAACCAATGCAGAAGCTGATCCTGCAAATGGAACCAATCGTGCATGGCATGCCCTGTGAGACCCGCAACACCATTGAGCATACCCGCATGCTACCTTCGGCATGTGCTGTTAGGCGAAACGAAACTGGCATGTCACTTGGCCTGTACATCCCGAAGTGTGGATACGACTCCCTCAGCATCGGAGCTCAACCCCGACCATGCCAGAGAAGCACAGTCAACAGAATCCCTGCTAAACTGCGGCATCAACGCGACCAAGTGTTTACTGTCTCAGCTCATGGCGATTCTGACATCGGAAGCTCCCACTATTGGCCCCAACCTGGTCCCCATGTCCACATTCGCAAGCGGACCCTGCATAAATGCTGAAACAAACACTGAGCAGACGACTTGCCATGCCCCTGCAAAATGAATGAGCCCCTATCAGGCTCGTCCAGAATCGCCATGGTTTGATGAAATTGCTCGTATGCATGTGTGGTTTTCGTTCAACAATATGGCAGTGGGAATGAATGTCGGCATACGAATGTGTGCCAGTACGATCAAAGAGCTACAGTATTGAAGCTGTGCAATCCTTTTGCCTCCCTTGCGTGCACGTGCTCTTTTCTGGCAAACCTTAACCTTCGTCCATTCATGAAAATGACCTGCCTGGATGCGTGGCTCGAGCTGTCAAGCACACAAACATGCCATATACAAGTGTCCCCACCGTATGCGTTGTTCTATGCGAGGGCAGGCAATTACAAACCCTCCACACAAGGTTGATTTGCTCCACTACTTGCAACAACGCTACGCTCACGCGATCCACCACTATATTGCTATATTTGGGGTGTTTTAAGTGGTTTCGGCTGGATCTACATTGAGGATCACAGCTGCGAGGATGCGACAAACATGGTTCAACCACACAGTTTCGCTCGAGTCGTGGCAATCCGGCTTCCAAACCAAAGCAAAACAATCCTTCAAAAATGCTTGAAACATGGAGGACTCAACGTTCTCGACAGTTTGCATTCTTTCTCCAAGTTTTACACTACAAAAAACTGCGGCTAACAAAAGACCCGGTGTTCTGCAGTAAATTCGTTTCAGAGTTTTCTGTTAAGCTCCAAATCCTGCATACAGTGCCTGTCTGCTTGCAAAGGTGTCCGTCCAGTGCGTTGGCAATTCCGATCTCAATTTGGGGATTTGCAAAAAACAAATTTGCTGGAATAAACGGAACGGACTGCTCTCTGCCCTCTTTGCATCTCAACCACCCAACGTGTTCCAGATTGTTGGAAGCATCACGGTCGGGGAGGTGGATGCTTGACGCTCTTTCTCAAGCCAATCTGAAGATGTTATTTCGGTGCACTTGGACTTGCACGTATAGACTGGCACGGGTGCGTCTTCGGCAAGTCCGAAGCGATGAAGTTGCTCCGCTTCTCATCGAGCTTCACGCGGACTTGGTTGGACGCAAGCAGGAGCCAATGGACATGGGAGGAATGTACTAGAGTCTCTGGGACGACTTCCTTGAAGCCTGGGTTAAAGCTACAGCACGTTTCTGCAAGCAGTTTGTGCCTTCTCAAGCAGTATGAGGATGCTCTGGGTGGCGCACCCTTCGAAGAGTGCATTGCTCCGGATTGGAGTACGTTCCCTGGTATCGATCCTTTAGTGGCATCCGTTTTCGAATGGGGCCATAGCATGGACGATGATACTTAGGCCAACATTCCTTCTGGACAGCCGGAATTCAAGGTGAACGTCTCCGAGGGCGTTAGTTTCCGAGGGACCTCTAGGGAACCCCAGGGCCTCTGGGCCTCTCACACAGCACAACGCACAGAGCAGGCACGCTCCACACTTTTCACTCTGCTGTTCTTCAGCAGTCCAGGT
>BGNK01006603.1:14081-25216 GCA_003297005.1 Symbiodinium sp. clade A Y106 | reverse complement strand
TGAATGCAATCAGATGAAGCCCAAAAGAGTCGGAAGCCTACGAAAGGAAACGAGGTGTCCGTCCCGGGTCGGGGATACCCCAAACCCAACGCCCCCTAAGCACCAACGAAATCGAGCACTACTCCTACTCCTACTCCTACTCCTCCTCCTCCTCCGCTACTCCTACTCCTCCTCCACCACTACTACTACTACTACTACTACTACTGCTACTACTACTACTAGTGCTACTACTACTACTACTACGACTACTACTATTATCTTTGCTACAATAAACACAAGGACACGGGTCGCAGGCCGAAGCCTGCGCTGGTTCTCTTGAAGCAGTTTGAGACCTCTGTCTCTGTGTCGCGCGCACGAAGCCTGAGGGTAGCGACTTTTCTTGCTTTTAACTTCCTCCAAGCCGACATGGGCCGCGGTGTTAAACGTGGTGTCTTTCTCAGGTAGAAGAGTTTCTTTCTCAGGTAGAAGAGTCTCGTGAACGGCCAACAAAAGCTGTGCGTATGTCCTTTAAGGTGCTACCCGCCTCACTGGCAGCCAGCGCAATAAGGCACTGAAACTCCAGGAGGAGTACTTGCCTCACCGCCTTGCCGAAGTGCAAATGCTTGAACATCCTGCCGCTCGTTCCCCAGGCAAGACCCGGCGAAGAACACCCAGAACGTGTGCTTCTATTTAAGTTAACTTGTGCTAGCTGAATTTGCACGTAGCAATCAAGCGGTGTCGAGGCTCCGCACAAGAACAACCAGCCGTGGGAACCCTACAGCCGTGCCGCAGCCGTACGTTGGCGAGCTTTGGAACTTTGCACTTTCAGGACGCAGGCGACGAAGACGGCCGTGGCAACCCCACAACTGCACCAGCCTTACACCAGCAAGCCTGTGAAATTGTCTGAGGACGTGAGCAAGAAGGAGACGAAACCGGCCGTGGGAACCTTATAGCTGCACAAGCCGTACGCTAGCAGCCGCTAGCAAGCTTGTGAAATTGTCCCAGGACGCGACCAAGAAGGAGGACAAACGGTTTGTTTGCACTCTAATCTCACGCAAACAACTGCAGTGACGTCTACAGGCTGATTCTGATAAGACCCACAGCCAAGGTCGAAGCCCGCAGTTAACTTCACCCGAACTGCAGGCTCGTGGAAGCCCTGGCACAGATGGCTAATCGCAGAATGTCTTGTGTTCGGCAGACACATGCTTAAAAAAGCTAAGGCCTCCAGAGGTGCTGGACTTGAGGCCCCTCGAGGAGCAGGCGCAACGCGTGAGCATGCAAACCTGATGTGTCTTGGGAAGCCGACCTGGCAGGCCATAGACGCTACCGAGCACCTGCTGGTGGTGAAGTTCGGGCGCGTGCACTGGTACCCTTTCAAAAAAACGGACGACAAGTTCGTAGGGTACCAGAACTGCGGGGTCAAGGCACACCGAGAAGCGCAGGCAGAGTACGGGAGGTACTACTTGCGCCAGCAGGAGGACGCTGTTGCCGAAGACACAGTGTACTCCTGTCGGTGCAAGTACCTCCCTGGAACGAACCCGGACACGGGCATGGCTAAGCCAGCCCTGTGGCGGGTGGACGAACTGGTCCTCAAGGGACGGCTTCGTTGAAAAAGGTCATGGAGTCCATAGGCTTGGTGCTTGTGCAACTTGCGGTTCGTTCTGGAGTCTGCGACCCAACCTTCCGCCCCGAAGCCTGAGTACGGCCTCCTGTCTTGCCTAGCCGCATGATGTTTACTACTATTACTAGTAGTAGTAGTAGTAGTAATAGTAGTAGTAGTAGTAGCAGAAGTAGTAGTAGTAGTACTACTACTACTACTCTTCTGCTAGTACTACTACTACTACTACCACTACTACTACTACTAGTACTATTACTACTACTTCTTCTACTACTACTTCTTCTACTAGTACTAGTACTAGTACTAGTACTAGTACTAGTACTAGTACTAGTACTAGTACTAGTACTAGTACTAGTACTAGTACTAGTACTAGTACTAGTACTAGTACTAGTAGTACTAGTACTAGTAGTACTAGTACTAGTACTAGTACTAGTACTAGTACTAGTACTAGTACTAGTACTAGTACTAGTACTACTACTACTACTACCACTACTACTACTACTACTACTTCTACTACTACTTCTTCTACTTCTACTACTACTACTACGACATGGAGGAAATCTTGCACCACCTACACCTCCCAGCAGCAACCCCGCACCCTCTCCTTAACCTTGACGACGGGTTCATGACACTGTTAAGAAGGGGGCGTGGGGTGAAGATACTTGACGTTTCTTAAAAGCCGACATTTCCTCCATCCACCGTGGCACGCGAGTTCAGTACCACTACTACTACTGCTACTACTCACTGGTACTACGACTGCTACGAGTACTAGAGCTAGTGCTAGTGCTATTCCTTTTGCCACTATCACTACTGCTGCTATTACTACGACGACTACTACTCCTACTCCTCCTCCTGCTCCTACTCCTACTCCTACTCCTGCTCCTGCTCCTGCTCCTACTACTACCACTACTACTACCACTCCTAGCAACAGCCACATCAAAATAAAAGATGCTTTCATTTATTGCGCGGATTGCATCTTCACTAAAGGTGCAGGCTACACACAGTACGGAGCGGCTGTGTGTGCATGTGCTGATCTTCCGGGACGGCGTGCGTTGGCTGCTCACATAAGACGCAGCCCATCCACGGTTTTTCTCCCACCTCCGTACCTCGCAGCTTGTCTCACCCCCGATGCCCGCCAAGGTGCGGGACTACTCGCACGAGCGTCCGAATGAAAAGGAATGCTACTGCCACTACTACTACTACTACTACTACTACTACTACTACTCACTACTACTCACTACTACTCACTACTACTCACTACTACTCACTACTACTCACCACTACTACGACTCTGCGCCCCCCCCCAACCCCTTTTCTTTTATGTCTGCAGGGCTTGCTGTCAGGATATGGACCTTGTAACAAGGAGGGCTGCGAAGCATCTTCGGGCTGGAAAAATGAGCTTTCCAGTGCCCATGATCCAGAAGTACGTCGGGTTTGCAAATGGGGGGGGCAGGGCTTGCTGTCAAGATATGAACCTGTTCAGGAGGGCTGCGAAGCATCATCCGAGCAGCAAAAACGAGTTTGAGCGCCCATGATCTAGAAGTACACCAGGCTTGCAAATGCGGGGCCGGGGGGGGGGGGCTGCGCCTCTGTGTCTGTGTCAGAGTGAGATGTAATTTGCATCCTGGCCGTGTAGACCTTCCTCGCGGCAGGCGTTTCTTTTTACTAGAGGCGCACAGCTGTAGATCGTACTCTGCCAGAACCTTTGCGCAGCAAGCATGGAGGCACGAATGTGGTACGTGAACAAACAGACTTGGATGCGTGGTCCCGGAGCCGCTCATAGCAGGAAGACCTGCGATGAACGCTCTGACCTCGGCATTTGCGGGACCACGCTGGGAACATAGACCCAATTTAGCAAGCATGGGCGCGACAACGGCCTAGCCGAAAGCAATGCGGGGCAGGGAGACATGAGCCGTTCGAAACCGGAAAGGGCAGCCCACCTGCACCCTAACCCAAAACCGGATCGTTTTAAGCCGTGCAGGCTTGCTTTCAAGCACAGACTTTTTATAGAACTTGTCGTGTAGCGCACGGGTGTGCGAAGTGACAACTTTTTGCTTTCATGCTCACACGGATCGACCTCGAGGTTCCACGACCGTCGATCAACTTGAACATGTTCACGTCCGTGGCAACCCCCTTCCACACAGAGCTCCGTGAGGGCTTACTTGAGCCAATGCATTTGGAACGGCGACTGGAACCTAACGTGCATCCGGGCCCGTGCAAACCCAGCTCTGCCTCTGCTGAAGGGACACATTGACATAGACATCTTCGATTGGTTTTCCGACTCGCGCATGATGGGCTATGATTCATGCAGTGCTGCTTATTTGAACTTTATGCCAAGGACGCCTGTAGAGCCAAGGCCCCGTGGCCCTGGCCATTTAGATGCATTGGTATCAGTTTCAGCGTGATACGGTAGTTTCGGCTTGATCAATGCGCATTCAACTCAGCATTCCTCCCTCGTTGTCTGTTGCCGCTTCTTGTATTGCAAAACGTGATGGCCTTGACTTGGTTCTTGCGTTGGGGAGCGACGAAATCTTGCGACTACCGAGGTTCCCGAACTGTGAAGGGCATAACTCTTTTGCAGAAGAGGCTAACCGAAATCCGAAAAAAGCGTTTTTGTTAAGGGGTTACCTCACGTAGTTGAGATGTGTTGACGCAGCTCTGAGAGATATATGTTCTAAGGTTCGGTCACGACGTTTGGACATATGCTTGTTCACGACGAGGCCGATGCATGCCGCTCCATCGAGGCACGCGGTCGGCTATGGAGACCGTTTAGACTGCTTGACATCTACATGCAGCCGGAGCCGATGTAAGCTAGTAGTGCCTTAGAATGTGTTTGATCAACACATGGCTGCGTGCGACGTGACTTTACGGCCCAAGCTTGCCTGAGTGATATTGCATCACAAAGTCATCGCGACTAACCTGCAATACAAAGTGCTCGATCATGAGTCGATGGGTTGATGCATGTATCCTTGAGCTACATATTCGTGTGCCTAGCCGAAGGCTCAATTCGTTCTTTCAACATCAGGTGCCTTCGGACTGAGAAGTGAGGGTGTGTTGTGCACAAGCAGAAGTTTTGCGCACACTGAGCGGGCTGCAACTGTTGACTTGGCGCGGAGGATCATGCCTGCTTTCTCCAAGTGCCCTTGGTTCGCGGATCCTGACTGGCAGCTGCAGCGGCCCCGCAACATGCGCATGTAGTGATCACAATGCAGATATACCCACACATTATACTGTGTCTCGCCCTTGATATAGAATATGTGGGGAGCTGACGTGTGTCCGAGGTCACTGTCGGAAGACACCTCAGAAGATGAGGGTTACCGCCCGAAGCTCAAGAAATAGTGTCGTTGACAAAGCACAGACATTTCCACGGCGGCGTGTGCCTGAATGGCTAAGGTCTCATCGATCAAAAGTGGCGCATCGTGAAGTGCTGGTCTTGGGCTGTCCTGTGTTGATAATGTCATGTGTGCATGACAGCAGAGTGCTGCACATATCTGACACGGTCGGCAGGGTGAAGACGAAGTTCCCCGAGCAAGGACTGCTGTGCAGAATTTCGTGCAGTGGCTGCTGCGTTGCATTTCTGTTCCTTCCTGGATGTTGCGTGACAGGACTAGGAACACGGAACGGTCGCAAGTACGTCTGTGTCACAGCAGCAAAGAACGGAAAAGTAGAAGTGATGCGTGGCACATAACATGTCAAGCATGTTCGTTGCTAGCCAGCCCAGATACTTTAAGGGAAGCTGGATGGAAACGCCCGCTGGACAAAAGTTATGCTGTTGGCTCGGAGTCCGGAGTCCGACTTACGCGGATGCTGCAGTCTGCACCTTGCGACTATTGCAGGTGTGACAATCAGAAGGGTGCGGAACATCCGTACGTTGCGTCGAGTGACAAAATGTGAGTCTGCTGTGTGACGAAACGAGTAATTTTGCTAGTGCGTCTGACACACAAGACTGCAAGCTAGGAACATCGCTGCTTCCGCGGGATCGGAGACGACGGTTCACCAGTCATGTTCCCAGGTAATGCACGCCCAGAGTCATGATGGAGTCTATGCATGGACGTAAGAGACCAGGGTAATGCGTCTTCAAGCCTACCTTGTTCAGGCCTAGAGTGACAAGTCCGTCTTCAGCAAAGGCAGCACAGAGTCTGATCGACGTGGAGTGTGGAACTGAGTTCTACTATTCTGTGAGTCTCCGGTGTGTGCATATGCTTGTCTCAGGCATAAGTTCACGATGTCGGTGTTAAAACGTACCTTGTCAAATGGGAAGTCGGATCCGCGTGGTGTTATCAAGGTCGGAGTGGTCCACGATAGATTCGGTCTGTGAACGTTCGTTTTTGAACGCGAAGTCTGGACCTCACGGTTCTCGTGACTTTGATCGTTCTGACGGCGTGAACTCAGAAGGAAGCTTGTCGGGGGTACGATTGTTCCGAGGATGGAACAGAAGCTGTCAGGGGTGGGCTGGACTAGGAGCCGCTCGGGGTGGACCAGAAACTGTCCGGGGTGCACTAGAAGCTGTCCCCGGCGGACAAACAGCTCGGGGAGGTGGAATATGGGAAAAAAAACTTTCGGGGGCTAAAAGAAACAGGCTGCACTTCCACGAAGGGGCAGGCGGTTAATCCAGGATTTGTTTACTCCGGATGCTTTTCTAGCGGATAATTTCAGGGCAGCAATGCTGACTTGCATTGCTTGCAGTTCATGATGCATAGCGAAATTTTTTATGAACCAGCATAGCGGACTTTGCCCTGGCGGATAGCGTCAGGGCAGCAGCAATGTTGACGTGCAGCGCTTGCAGTCCTGGTGCATAGCGCCAGGACTGTATTTCCGCGCAGCGGAATATGCTTTGGCGGACCAAGGCAGCAACTCTGATGCGCATGGACGTTTTAAAAACTGCATTTACAATAATTCCTGGTGCATAGCGCCAGGGTAACAGTTTCGTGTTACTCTGGCTTCGGCCTGCGCGACCAGCATGGGGTAAGCAGTGCATCCAATGTCAAGAGTCCAGGTTGATTGAGTCGTACCAGAGGTCGTCTCTCCAGCTGCATGTCTTGTGGCGTCCCACGCCGGGTCATCATCAACAACGACGGCGGGGCGAGGTACAGCATTGATGGACCAAAGCAGTTCGACATCTCTGAATGCAGAATGCAGCCTTAAGATGTTGAGATCAGAACTGCTCGCAATGAGCGGTGTGAGATGAGGGACTGAAGGTCAGGAGTTGTTATCTCGTCTGCAGCTAGGGTCACGGACAAAAAGCACCAGCAATTGCCCTCGCAGATTTGCTCAGAACTGGGTCATAGCTGGTGTGAGCTGGCAGGAACGATGCTCGTTTGCGACACAAGCAACAGTGTTGACTCGCATATCGAGACCAACCCGATTGATGCTGGAAAAAGATACAATTACGTCCCTGCCCTGATGAAAGCATGATCGCACTTCAACTAAATGTTCTTGCTTGTTTGCAAGGTACATGTACCGATTTAGCGCAGCTATTGGACCAGCAATAACTCTCAAACATCTGCGATCCTTCTACAGGCCGTTCATCTCTCAGATCGACGATGTAGCAGAGAATGCATTAACCAAGAATATGCAGGATTCCGCGTGTTACGCTGAGGCCCTGTATGGTTCGCTTCCCTATTTGGTTCGCGGAGGATGGCAATGAGACGCCACTCGGGCGCCGTTATCCTTACCACTTTTGCAGCGATCGTAACTTGTTTGGTTCTTATTCAGCCTGATCAGGTTGGATGCCGACCCTTCGGCTACCACTTCCTTTGTCGTGCAAAGCCACTGGGATAGACATCAAGGTCTGGGTAGTGCTGCGAAATATTTGCACAGTGACACTCAGGTGGACCGGTGTTGCGTCTTCCTCGCTGGCGGACGGAGTTGCTTCAAACTTACTCGGCGTGGCCGCTTGGTCGTGAAGTCCGTGAAGTTCATGTCTCAATCTCAGGAAGCCGTCTGCCGTGAGAACGCCCGCCCAATTTTTGAAGGAGCCACGCGCTTAACTTCAGAGCTTTCCTATCTCTGTCTCACGCTGCACGCAGTATGTTGCTTCCGTATTGCACGTTCTCACCAAGGCTTCGAGCTACTGAGCCGACTCAGAGCTTGGAGACGACCAGTTGCAGCGTAAGTAGAATTTTATGTGCATACTTGCAAGGTCTGTGCTGGCTTTGAGCCATTCCTGTCTCGAAGGCAGTCGTGGAGGACAAAGTATGAAGTTCGGAGACCTGATTTCACCAGCTCAGTAGAGGTTACATAAGTGAATATCTTGCTTTGCCTCGGCACACGAACTGTGGTTAGCAGAACGAGCAAGAAGCGGTATGATACGTCGTCTTCGAACCGAGACTCATGCAATCTGGCCGCTCTGCCGTTGATCAACTGACGAAGCTGGAGCTTGATCCTCAGGAAGTCTGGATGAGAGAGAGAGAGAGAGGTATATATATATATTCTATAATATGATATATACATATATATATATATAGCTCAGAAATTTGTGTATCAAGTGTGACTTAGCTCAGGAATGCGGCAATGCATCCATGGCGTGAGTTTTTGTCGCAGCCTTTGCGCTCGGCATAGCAAGACACCTTCTTTTGTGAGCTAACGAGCTTCCCTGTACATCATCGAGCCGGAGATGTTTCTGGTGTTGACAAGGTTCCAGCAGAGACGCATGCCAAATGTGGAGAAGCTTATCGAGCTAGAGCACTGCGCTTATCTGACAGAGCCGTCTAGTCACCATTATTTGTTCAGCTGCTTTAAGCAGGCTTGCGGCGAGTCGATTGTCTGTGACTTACATTCCGCGTCCATGTATGTCCCCTAATATAGTACAACTTCGCACTCAGCCCCTGCAGTCGCAGTACCTTTCTGTTGATGGAACTGTAAAATGTACAATGCCACTACTTGGTCAAGTCAGACCGGGAGGCAAGAGAAGACGTGTCAAGGAGCCACTGTTCCTCAGTCCCGAGGAGGCGATACACACAGTCGTCACTGTGAGGGGACGTTCAGGCGCAGTTGTGGGCTTTTGGCCGCTGTTGTCTGAGAAGGCTGAGCACTTGCCGGAGGCCTTTAAGCGAAATTTGCCGCAGACGGTGCTCGAGCAAGTCGAGTGTCTGGCAACAGATGCACCATCCCCGCATCTATTCTCAGTTCTCCAGGAGATCATGCCGTGCCTGCAAGCCTTGTGTCTGGATCCAGTCCATTTGGCTATCAAGTACGAGTATGGCACTGGGCGGCACAGAACAAAAGGCTCCAGTGCACTTCGCGCTTTGCTTAGCAAGTTCAATGCAACTGACGCAAGACTGGATACATGGCAATGGGGGCCATTTTTCACTGGTCAGCACGCGCGGCCTTTGTCTGCCCGGGAAAAGTATTTGCGAGACCAGATTCTCACAGGCTCCATGGCAAAGGGCAAGGCGGAATGTGTTTTGGGCTTTGCTGAGAACAACAGTGTTTGGTCAGATCGAGCCCAGTTTATCGAGGCATTGGCCGCAATCTCTGCGTTTTCTGGGAGGAAGTGCAGCGAAAGAGTGAGAAGAAGAGCAAACGGATCTGTGAGCACCTGGCTTACGCAGCAGAACCGGAAAGGCTGGAGTGGCTCTTCAACAACTTACGCTTCCGGGCGGGGAAGGCTTGCTCTCTTAGTTTGCTGTCTTCCGGCACCACTTCCAATGAGGCCTTGCACGCGGAGATGCGCGCATGGTTCCGTCAAATTCAGTCTATGCACCAATCCTCTCTTCATTTGAAGTGCTGTGTGTTCCGNGAGGCCTTGCACGCGGAGATGCGCGCATGGTTCCGTCAAATTCAGTCTATGCACCAATCCTCTCTTCATTTGAAGTGCTGTGTGTTCCGGTTGCGAAAGCTCTTGGAGCATAACACAGCGATGTACCGCCCCACGACTAGGCAGCTCGCTCCAGGTCACGTCTTGGCACAAGGTCTGGGACAGAAGTTGTGGACCTCTTCAGCGTGGCAACAGTTCACGAAAGAAGCGCAAGGGGAGCTTTCGTTAAAGTGGCTTCGGGATCAACGTGCGAGTTCACGGCGCAGACTTGTGTTGCGGCAAGCCAACTTGGTGAGGCGAAAGCTGGTCGGCAAGCAGAAGCCGCCGGCAATTTACAAGACAAAGTATAATCGCCAGAAGAAGCGCACCGCTTTTACTTTGCCACGGGCATCTGGCATGATACGTGCAGGAGTTTCGAAGCGTCTCCGGGCTGTTATCGCGTCATGAGCCTGTGAAAATGTGGAGAGTGGACCAGATAGGTCGTGTAATCAGGCACAGGTGTGTAGTTGCCAAAGTATTTCTTGCGACTGCGAAGTACATGTAAAGGACAGGTCAATGGCGATGCAGTCGTTTTTGTGACAGGGANGACCAGATAGGTCGTGTAATCAGGCACAGGTGTGTAGTTGCCAAAGTATTTCTTGCGACTGCGAAGTACATGTAAAGGACAGGTCAATGGCGATGCAGTCGTTTTTGTGACAGGGACTGGTGGCAAGAGGCCAGCCCTTGACACGACACAAAGACGCTACGTTGCAAAATGTTGAAAAGTGTGACACCCTGGGTTTAAACAGCATCAGGTCGCGAAATCTAGCTCCCAAGTGCTAGTGCAGTGCAGTCTTAACGAGCGAGAGCCTGTGTCAGGCTCAGAAGCTTTTGTACGACACTGCATGCTTACCATAAGCTTGCTTGGTGTTTGAGTCTTCGAACTTCACTGCTCATCCGTTTTGTCCAAACCGCAGGAACTCCAGCTGCAGCTAGGCCATAGACATCAGCTGAGTGAACGCGTAGTTCCCCACAGTGGGGTTAGAGTTGAAACACAAATAATATGGCCATGCCGCCGTCCACGTCGAGCTCTCCATGAGCCAGTACCATTAGCGAGATATTGGAGCACAAGAGACATGATCTGTCTTCTGACATACAGGAGGACGTGGCAGCCAGGCGAACTCTCAGGCCTTCGAAGTGCCAAAATATAGCAGCCACCTGGAACATTGTCGAACACGTATCTTTCTTTCTGGTCCTTTTCAAAAGGGGCGTTAACAGCCCATTCCAGACAGAAGGGGCACAAAATGGCGTGGTTGTGTTTAGGCCAGGCAAACATGTATCGCAGCGATATCGCAAGATGGGTTCGTGCTCGTATAGTTGAAGCCCTGAAGCCCCGCAAGCGTAAAAGAGTGTAGAATACAAACAGCATCCGTACGTAGAACGGTCACAGCAAAGAATGCAAGGATGTGCGTGATCTGTTTACGGAGTCCCAATAAAGGCCATCAAGTTGCTGGGACGTAAGTCACCAGAAATGCCACGCAGCAAAGGCCATAAAACAACATAGGAAAGCCGTAAAAGGGAATAACGAAGCGTGGAAAGTAGATCGATGCCGAATTCCACGGTCGGCAAGTCCAAGAAGCAACCCCCTGCGTAAATTCCCACTTCCCGAACCTATGGCTATAGGGGCGAAACAAACACAAAAAGATGTCAGGACGTAAATTGGGTCACCTGGGACGACCCAACAAAAGGAACTCTCAGGCCTCCGGCCTCCGATCGCAGCCGTACAGCGGCCGGAGGAGT
>BGNK01006602.1:0-25244 GCA_003297005.1 Symbiodinium sp. clade A Y106 | reverse complement strand
CCAACCCCAACCCCAACCCCAACCCCCAGCCCAGCCCAGATTCCCAAAATCAGGTTTCAGTCAGAAAACCTGGTCAAAACTTTCGGTCAAAACGTTTCGGTCAAAACTTTCGGTCAAAACGTTTCGGTCAAAACTTTTGGTCAAAACGTTTCGGTCAAAACGTTTTTGGCACCCAAACCCTAAACAATTTCTATAAACCCTAAACCCTAAACCCTAAAACCCTAAACGGACGCCCTAAAGCCTAAGCGCTAAAGCCTCACTGGCCTGAACCCCTAAGCCCGACCCCATCGCCTTTGTCGGCGACTGCGAGCTGATAGACCTAAACCAACAAAAAGCCCAAACCTCTTCCCTTAAAGGGTTTAGGGTTTAGGGAACTCTAAGCCTCTAAGCCTCACAACCCGCCAGTTAATGGCAAGGTGTGGGGTTTCTTAATTTTCAACGAGCTTTACACCCTGAACCTCAAAACCTCTCCGGGGCAAGTGCAGGCCCTTGGTGAACTCCATCAGCGCACCCATCTCTGTCTCCAGGCCTGGGCCATCGCTGTGTTGGGGGCCATTAGAGTAGAAAAGAGCTCCTTCCTAAGGCTCCTTTGAAGGCTTCTGCAAGGGTTTCTACATGGGTTTGGGGGGTCTATAATTATACTTACAATTCTATAAATAGTCTATGTTAAGGGACCTAGGGAATGATGTTTCTAAGTCCCACAACCCCAAACCCTAAACCTTTAGGAAGCCCTATGTAACCTGCAAACCCAAAACACCAACAGCCGCAAAGCCCAAACCCTGACAACCCTAAACTTGCCCCAAATGAAAACAGCCCTACACCCTAAACCCCCGTTAGAAGCAGACTAAGTCCCAAACCCTAACGGCCCTGAACCCTACCAAAAGTCCTATACACCCTAAACCGACAAGGAGCGCTGAGGCCAAACAACGACTAAACCCCGGAAGCCAGAAAAAAAAAAGATGGTAGACTGAGCCGAACGCTCTCCTGGTCAGAGTTCAAGTTGTTCAACTCAGAGTCGAGCCTGGCTCCGGGTTTGCGGGGGTTTTGGGTTTGGGGTTTCCTAAACCCTAAACCCTAAACCCTGAACCCTAAACCTTGCAAAACCTAAACCCTAAGCCCTAAGCCCTAAATCCTAAATTCTAATAGGGTTGAGGGGTCAGGGTTAAAGGGTTTCAATGAAATGGGGTGTTCTAGGAGATTAAGGCTTTTAGGTCTTAACGGTTTCTAATGTTCTACGTAGATGAGGTGTAGGGTGTTCAAAGGGTGTTGTGTGTTTAGGATTTCTGGTCTCTTTGGTGTGTAGCTGGCGCTTTGCAAACCCTAAACCCAAAACCCTAACAGGGCTGCTTTGTTTGGTCTAGTAGGGCCTTCTTCGAGTGGCTCAGGAGAATGGGATTTAGGGTTCTCGGGGCCGCAGGGGTTTGTTGCCATTCTCGGTTTAGGGTTTAGGGTTTAGGGGGGCTTCGGGTTTCGATATTTAGCTTTTGCATGTTCATGGTTTCAAGGTTGCGTTGCTTTGGGGGGATTCTGGGTTTTAAGGTTTTTTGAGCTTTTAGCACGAGGTGTTTTGGGTTTTCCGGGTTTGGGGATATGTATAGAGTTTGGCGTTCGGGGTTGTGGGGTGCGGGTTTGCTGTTGGCCTTGTGTATGGGGTATTGGGATGCTGCTGTTGTGTGTGTGTGTGTCCTTGACTGGTTTCTTTGCGTCTGAACGAATACAGGTGTTCCTGAAGACCCCTATATTACGTAACCGTACACAATCGTGGCGTTGCCCTCACTTCTCAATCCTAAACTCGACAAAGCCCTAAACATTACGAACCCTACACCCTATGAGCCCTAAACCCCAAACCCTAAACCCTAAAAGCCCTATAAACCCCATACGCCCCACAAACCCTACAAACCCCTTTCCCAAAGCGTAAACCCTATAAGCCCTCCTACAATGGCCCTAAAAATTCTAAAGAGGACCCTGGCCCCAGAGCCTCTGGGCTTCCTGGGTCTTATACTGAATGTCCTTCTCCTGTCTAAGCTTCGGGGTTTAGAGCTTGTAGGGTTTAGGCTTCGGGGGGTAGAGTGTTCAGGGTTTACGGCTTGGGGTGTTTAGGGTTCGGTGCCTGGAGTGCTCAGGGCTCGGCGGGATATAGAGTGTTTAGGGTTTTGGGGTGCTGCGTTTGTGAACGGGGTGTAGGGATTTTGTGCTTCGTGTTTGGGGCCGCAGGGTTCAGGGTTGAGTGTGGGATCCTTGCATCAGGAACCCTTGCGTCAATGCTTAAGCAGGTAAAACCCAAGCCAGAAAACTTCAATAACTTGGGCACGACCAGTTCAACGCCCAGAGAATTGGGCCTAGTGCCTGGGGTGTGGTGTTTGATGGTCCTTCTGAGAAGGATGGTGTATACTGTTGAATGGGCCTCATAACTTACCTTTGGCTAGTAGGGAATGGAGGCATGGGGTACAATTATAACTACTATTACTACCATTCTTCCATTCCCTACTAACCAAAGGTAGGACTAGCCTCCCCTGATCCTCGAACTTTGGGCTTCGGCCTCGAAACTTAGCGTTTGGGGTTTAGGTTGGTCTTTGTTTTTGGGGTTTAGGGTTTAGGATTTGCCAAGATTCTCAGGGCGAGGAGGTTTCGCATAGAAGGTTTATTTGGTTTGGGTTTGGTTGCAGTCGGGGCATTTACGGTGTCAGGGTGAAGGTGAGGGGGTCTCGTGTTAAATCTATCCAACCTTGTTCTTCGAGATCTTCCAGTCTAGAGATTTGGGTTTTTGCTTGGGTTTGAGCGCACACAGCAGCTCCGCTCTGAATTGAGGACACTGCCTCATAATATGGGAGCATATCGTGCACCCAAGCGTGGCGGCGCTTGGGCAAGTAGAAAAGCAGCTATCAAGGCCCCTCTCTTACATACGTACATGCCACCCTCACGATCTGAGCCAGGGTCTATGACTGTGAAGACACGCCAGTCCATCCAGATCGTAGCTACTCCTTGCATAAGGTCTCCATGTCCCCGACATCGATGCTTAAGGGTGCATTTTATGATATACTTGGAAGTAAGAAGCCTGATTTATAATGCGGGTTGGCAGCTATTCAGGCTTCCGTACGACCCTCAGAGAAACTGCTGCAAACCCAGTCGGCCGCATGTCGATCCACACCAACTGGGCTCCGCAGAAACGCTGACAGTTCTCTGCGCGAGGTTGTACATGCCATTCGCGCTGCCCTCGTCCTGTGGGCTATGCAAACCACGTCTTCAAGCTGCGGCCGCTGACTTTGGCTCCCGGCTGCCACCTTTCCTTCACCGGTAGAAACTTTAGGGCATAGGGTTTAGGGTTGGTGCGTGTCGTTTGAATTCGGGTTTCTTCGGCAGCACTGTCACATGCTGCAGGGGTCTGAATAATTACAATAACATGCCCTTCTAATCCCTGCAGAACTGTAACATAACATACCCTTCTGTCAGGATGCCATCAAAGCTTCTCTAACCCTTCTGGAAAGCTTTAGAACGGCAGGACCTTCGGGCTTTCGAATTTTATTGCCTGGCTTGGGGAGAAGGCTGTGCTTCTTCAAGGTTGCAGCATGAGGTGATGGCTACTTATGGGTTGTAGGGCACCCTAAACCATAAACCCTAAACCCTTTGTGGCTTTGGGGTTTAGGGTTGTAAGGCTTTGAAGAGGCTTCAGGCTCCGGCACTTTATGTAAGCTTTTTCGGCGATTGGGTTAAGGAGCTCGGTGCTCGTTCCAACGTTACATACGGTTTAGGGTCTAGGGATGTTTTTAGGGTTTGTTTTAGGGTTTGGGGTTTAGAAAAGGACACCCCTAAACCATAAACCCTACAACGTTCGGGTATTGGGTTTAGGGTTTCGGGTAAGAGCCCCCATGCCAGAGCCACGCCTTCTGCGACTTATCGATCTTCATGTCCTGCATGTCCTTCTTGAAACCCATCTCGGCCTCGCTTCGGGATTCGGTGCTTCGTTTAGGGTTCTGGGGCTAGGGATTTAGATTGTACTGACGGTTTAGGACTAGGGCATTTTGCAAGATCTTACCCATGTTAGCCCTCCTCACTCGTCATACCCAGCCTAGCGGCATTGAACGCAATGTTGGGGCCTGAATGATTTTGGCCTAGTGTTTGGGGTATATTGCCGTAGAGTTCTTAAGTTTTACAGGGGCTGTAACGCAACACTAACTACTCAGATCTCCTTATTAGGCTCTTTGGTTCACCTGAGCCCGCTCTTGAACTGAATTTGCAAGCACAGCTGTGGAACTGGAGGCCCAGCGCTGGAGCCGAAAACAGATGATACCTTCCGTAAGGTCTACCGTATCCTAAACTCTGAACCCTTACGGCCCTTAAGTCCCAAACCCCGAATCCCAAACCCTACCCGGTGCCCCAAAGCCCTCCGCAGGCCTAGGGTTAGGAGAGGCTAACCCCACATCCTAAAACACCTGGCTGCCGCAGTGAGTTTCGGATATCGGATTGGCCTTGAGGGTTTAAGAGTTTCGGGCACCTAACAGGCGATCCTGCGTTGCTGTAGCAATGGAGGGGGGCAATGCTGAAGGATTCCTTGCTAAAGTACGGAAAATCCTGAAGCCTAGAACCATATAGCCCCTCTCAGCAACGAGCGACTCTATGCCAAACTGCGGCCCGCATACCCAGCCATGGAGAAAAACAACCTGGACCCCAAGCCCACGGCCGCGAAAAACCCAGAACCCACAAATCCTCAAAGAATTAATGTAGGGACCCTGTGAAATAGAATGGCACGCCTCAGGGTTCCTTGCTATAATTCTTGTACTATACCTGAAGACCCTATGCTAATGACTAAAGCCCCTATACCCTTAAGAAACGTCTTGTAGACCCCTTTCAAGGAACCCTGGAAGAAGCCCTTGCAGAAAGCATCTTGGAAAGTCAGGGCCCTACCAGTATTTTATTGGAATAGAGAGCTTGGGGGATTCCTTGGTAACCTTAGTATAAATACAGAAAGCCCTTTTCGCGAAAAGCGGGCCCTCACACCGACGCACTCTCTATAAATTTTATATGCATACTATACCCCAAAACCCTATTCTAAGTGTTAGGGGTCATATTGGGCTAGAATAGAAATCCTGAATATTCCTGTATATTCAGCATAGTCTACTCTACTATACCCCAAAACCTTGTTCAAAATATTAAGGTTCCCATGTTATTAACTTGACGACGACCACGATGTCCGGGTCTCGCACGGTCTTCTCAGAGGAGCGCCTCGGCGCAGCTTCCAGATTTGGGGTAGGGTGGAGGCTTAGGGTTTAGGGTTTAGGGTAGGGTAGGGTGTAGGCTTAGGGCTGCGTTTTTTGTGGTTTAGGTTTAAATGAGCCCTACAATCGTTACCAAAGTCATCGAAGGCACATCTGGCTCAAGCTCATAGCCATGTCAGCCTCCACATCCTGCACGTAGCTGGGTCGGGCGACTCTTAGAAACCAACTAAAGAATAGGCGGGTGTGTTTAGGCTTTTTTGCGGTTCCTTTAAGGGCGATGCATATGTATGTGTCTATTTACATACCTGTTCTACATCTATGTGTATATATCAAAACTTATACCGACATGTTTATACAATATCGTTTCTGTAGGTTCTTTTACCAAGGCTTCTATAAGGGCTTTAGGACTGTGAATATACAGTGACCCTGGTTGCTCAGACGAACCCAACAAAAAGGGTTTGCTTTCGGATGATTTAGCCATACACACGAAACGCAGGCCTCTACAATGTCCTTTTCTGCATTTTCGTGCTCATGGTTTTATTATTGACAACAGGAGTCTGTAACCCTTAAAGCCGAAAATTGAAAAGGCTCCTAAGTCGTAAACCTTGTTCTAGCATGTTGTTCTGAGCCTCACCCCGAAAAGCCGTCCCGTACGGCCAAGTCAGTTACAAGTTTACACTCATTCGCGGTTTAGGGTTTAGGGTTTAGGGTTCAGGGTTTAGGGTTTAGGGTTTTTTAGGGGCCGAGAAACCGGAGAACCCCCGAACTTCGAGACCCTTAAACCCCCCAATCTCCAAACCATGAACCCCAAGCCCTAAACCTAAACCCTAAACCCTAAACCCCTAAACCCCTAAACCCCTAAACCCCTAAACCCCTAAACCCCTAAACCCTACACCCTAAACCCCTAAACCCCTAAACCCCAGGCCCGACATGCCAGAAAGCCCCCCAAGCGAAGACCATCGCAATTGCTCCTCAAGGCGGCTAATGACGCCTGCGAGCTGTTGGGTGTTTCCCTTTTTTGCGGTTTGGGTTTAGGGTTTAGGGTTTAGGGTTTAGGTTTTGGGACTTAGGGTTTAGGGTTTAGGGTTTGGGATTGCTGCTTAGGATTGTTCAAGACTGGTTCAAGAGGGGGGTCTTACGTGCATAGAAGGTTTGCTTCGAGGCATGTTTGTAGAATGCTTGTTAGGGCACCTATATTCGAACATGGAAACTGAAAAGGGCCCCACTGAGACAGCTGTTTCTAGACTTACAAAGGGCTCAGGATACGACTTCAGGAATAGTCCCTTAAGCCGGGTTTCTCTGGGGGGGAAACCAAGGTGGCCCTTGCCCCCTCAACCCTAAACCCTTCAACCCAAAAACCCCCAAACCCCCAACACCCCTAAACCCCTGAACCTTAGACGCGCGTGTCAGGGCTGCGGGCGGTAGGGCTCCAGCCGAAGCTTTCAAGGGATCCTGGATTGGGACCCAGAGTCTGCTCAGTATGCAAGGGAAACGTACGGCCTATCATTATCGTCAGGATACCTCCTAAACCCCACACCCCCTTACTAAACCCTAATCCCTAACTTGCCTACACCCTGAACCCTCATACTAAACCCCCATCCCAAAACCCCAGTTTCCTCAACCCGAAACCTATTAAACCCTAAAATCCCAATGCCCTAAACGAGGCCTCCAGCGGCTCCCTTGCGCTCGCCCGAAGTCACCTGGCAGAGGAGTGAGGCTAACGAAGAGCTCCCAGAATCAAGGACTAACGGATACTAAAGGCGGCTTCAAATGTAGAGTTGTATAAGGGCTACATAGAATTCTAGCTAACGAATACGGAAGGTTGATACGGCTTAATGTAGAGTTGCAAAAGGACTATGAGATATAAGATTCTATTTCAGCTAGTAGCAGCGCTCCGCAAACGCAGTATTCAACTCAAGGATGTGCTCATACAAGCTTCATTGCTTCGGGGTTTAAGGTATAAAGCTTGGGGTTGGAGATTGGTGGAGTTTGGGGTTTAGGGCTTGGCACTAGGGGGTGGGTTTGCGAGTTTAGTTTTGGTGTGGGATGCACGATACGCCTCTGGGGTTTATTGTGAAAGGGTGTTGATGCTTCGCAATATTTCTATCTGACACTGCATTCCATTGCTGGAGCCAAAACCACAACACGCCAGCCCTAAAATGGGGCCCGTATTGATTGAATAGGGGAAGGGTGTATTATACCATAATCAAACTAAAGAGATACTATTCCGAATATTCCCATTCTCAAAGCCATTATAATGAACTCCGCTGTGTCTCCCGAAATTTCGGATTTGGAAGAAAGCTACGGCAGGAAGAGAGGTCAGGTTGATTTTGATAGCCGCTTTGTGGGTGGGAGTTTTCTTCATAAGTCAACCCGGAACCCCCAAACCCAAGATACCATTGGCTATGACCATGACCCTTTATAGGGTATGACCCGTAAGGCAGAGAGTTGCTGAATCCACAGGAAAACCGTAAAACCCTACATGTTGTGCCAGGGCCCTGGCTGTTAAACAGAGAGATGTGAGAACCATGAAGCAAGCGGCCTCCACGCCGGAGGCCTTGTAGAAATCGCGCAGGCTCCTCGCCCCCCGAAAAGGCTACCATCACTTGGGTTGAGGGTTTGGGGTATCGTAGAGCCGCATGTATGGGGTTGAGAGATGTTGAAAGCATAATTAACGTAAACCGCTGATGAATCACCGCCCTCCCTGCATAGGGATTGCAGCAAGCAGGATTTTACGATGCCCTAAACCCCAAACACCAGCCCCAAAACTCTAAACCCTACAACCGAAAATCCTAAACCCCAAACCCTCAACCCTAAACCCCCAACCCTTAATCCTATAGACCCCTTAAAGCTTTAAAGGAACCCTTAAAGGTACCCCTAAAACCCCAAAAGCCCCTAAGAAAGTCCTCAGCGCCGTCTTCACGCCCTCCATGCCCTTCAAGGTCTCCGGCTCCTTCTTGGCGAACCTTTTTTTTGGGGGGGCTCTTTGCTCGAAGATGGAGATTCTGGGGTGTGGGTTTAGGGTTCATTGTGTAGGGTTTAGGGTTTTTGGGGTGTGGGGGTTTTGGGGTTTTGGGGTTTAGGGTTTAGGGTTGAAAAAATTGGGGTCTGGGTTTGGGGGTTTGAGATTTAGGGTTTAGGATTTAGGGCTTGAGATTGAGAGTTTTAAAGTTTAGGGTTTCAGGATGTAAGTTTAAATGCAGGGCTTCGGGTTCAGAGTTTAGGGTATAGGTTGTGTCAGGGCTTGGAGGTCTCCAGGGTGCTTGCGTGTTTGGGATTTCTTCACATGAACGGGGTCCTTAAAAAGCATCCTAGTGCTGAGAGCTAGTGGTGATTTAGTGTTTATGGTCTGCTTTTTTCTGGAGTTGCTGACCCCAAACCCTATAGGGTTTTATAAACTTTAGGAAACTTTAAAGTAACCCTGCTGTACCTTGTAAGACAGAGAGGCGCCGTTAAACCCTGTAGAGCCTCTATTAGAGTGTCTCTGGGTCCTGCATTTTGGAGTTTTGGGCTTGCCCCCAAACTCAAAATCTCTATAAAGCTTAAACCCTACGCCCTAATACCCCAAACAACCAACTGACAGACTCTTAGGCCCTAGACCCTTCGACCCTAAGCCCAAAAACGTATCCAAAATGTCAAGATTTCTTCAGGCTCCCCCTTCGAGCCGATTCGGGCTTTTAAGGGATTGTTTCAGAGTTTAGAGTTTGGGCTTTAGGATTCTACTGTAGGGGCCTTACTCATCAACCTAGGGCTTTGGGCCATTGAATTGTGTACTGCAGCTATTTGGGGCTGTAGGAGGATATTATGAGTATGGAGGGTTCAGACAAAAAAATTGAGGGTAAGGCTCTTCAGGTTTTGGGAAGGTTTGGGGCGTTCATTGGGACTTTGGGGACGAAACGTAAAGCGTCATCACGTAAGCTTTAGCGTTTAGGGTTTAGGGGTCTAGGGGTTTAGGGGTTTAGGGTTTAGGGCTGAAGCTTCACCAGGGCCCGGGCAAGGACTTCTCTTCCTGCCGCAGCTTGGTCATGTTCGCCTGACGTGTAGTCTAAGCACCCTAAACCCTAAACCACATGCCAGCTTTAAGACAGGGTCTACGAGGGCTTCTGGGCCTGCAACGACACATGTGATGAAAGAGCCTGAACCCGGAACCCCCCCCCCAAAAAAAAAAAAAAGTGACGAGTTCGCACCATTTCTGTATCGATCGGTACACCAGCAGTTTAAAAGGGCCTAGGCCTCTACAGTTCTGGCTTCTTCATAACTGAAAGCTTCAGAGCTCAGGGTTGAATTCTAGGCGTTGGGTTGAAGGGCCGTGAGCTTTTCAGCAACCCTAAACCCTAAACCCTAAACCCTAACTATAGCCTACTATATCCCCTTCAGGCGATGGGCTTCAGGGATCCTGCAACCCCCCCGACGCCTTGAATCAACAGAGTCTGTCGCCTAAACCCGACAGGAGGCCCTAATCCACTTAAAACCCAAACCCAAAACTCTAAACCTTCCTTCAAGCCAAACCCTCGACCATTGTTTTGTGAGGGGGGGACGGGGATGAGGGGGGGCTGAAGACGGTGGGACAGGACATCGAAGGTTTGGTCCTAAGCCGACATCTCGCACCTCTGTCTCTGCCAACACCGCCAACTCCTTGTTGATGTCGGCCTCAGAGAATTAGGGTAAAAGGTTCAGGGTTCAGGTTTTGGGCTGGTTTAGTGTTCATGGTTTAGGGTGTAGGGTTTAGGGTTTAGCTACGAGATTTAGGGCTTTGGCCTTGCCGGTGGCTCCACTTGCCCTGCATGTCGAAGTAAGGGATCAAAACCTACAGTTCTGTGGGCTGTGTGTAGAGTTACTTCAGAACAGGTTGCAAGCTTGTCTCGTGCTTCAAGTTTATCTCGTGCTCCCTGCCCACACACTCGACCCTCAGCCCTTAAACCCCCAAAGCCTCTGCAATCCGAAACCCGAGTCAGCCCGAAGATCCCTAATCCCTGCACGACAAACCCTACCTGTAGCCCCAAACCCCACGAAATAAGACTTCACATGACCTCATCGGGTATATCGGTATATCCGTTAAAAACATATTGGAGCCACAGTTTTTTCCCGCCTAAAACCAGAACCCCTCAAACCACTAAACAAACCCCTAAAACCGCTTAAGCCCAACCACTCTGAAAAACTGGACCCTAACACATCGCGATAGAACCCATACAAAAATTCTCGAACAACTTTAAACCCTTGCAAATCCACATAAACAAAAAGACAAACCGACAGAGTCTGAGCTCGTGGCCACTTCCTTCTTCAAGGACGCAGACTTCGAGGCCGCGCTGTCGATCTTGGTGCCTTACAAAGCAGACTCCTATCGAGAGCGTGTAGACGGTGTTTTCGGCTTAGGGTAGAGGGTCTCAAAACAGTTCCGCTTGAGGCCTCTGGAGGGTTTTGTTGGATTGTAGATGCCTTTTCCTAAACCAAGCCACAACACCCCACTCTTGTTTGCAAACCCTCAACAGGAAAATCCATCACCCGATCAACCCAAAACCATTTCCATACCCCGTACCCCTGAAGCCTATATAACCTCTAAGCCGTAGACTTTCCGCAAACCCTTGTAAAGGAACCCTTAATTTAAGTCACCCTATTCGAATGAGTGAGGCCCCTATACCCTTCAAACCCCACAGAAACCTTGCAGACCTTGCATATCAAAGGGCTCCTGAAGCTAGGCGCGACAATCCCAAGTAAGAGTCCTGATATAAGGGATCCTTAACCCTATGTAAACCCTAATCCCTAAACCTAAACCCTACACCCTAATATAGGGGCCTTAATAATTAGAATAAGGTTTCGGGGCCCATGATACTGTAATCATAACAAGGAACCCCCAAAATAGTATTGGTAATTTATTAAGGCCCCTATAGTACCGACCCTGCCTTCATCCCACCTTTTGAGGTCTCTCGGTATACCAAACCCCAACACCATGGCTTCCGGCTCACGCTGTCCATGTCTGCCTCTTTCGTAGCCTCTCAAGTCTCAGCGTTTCGGGTGTACGGAGAGATTGGGGTCAGAGTTGAGGGTTAGGTTGGGAATCTAAGTTTAGGGGTTACAGGGCAAGTTTGTTACAAAATTAGAGGTTGTGGCCAGGTTTGGGGTGTAGGGATTAGGCTATAAGCCCATTTGACCCAAAACAAACATCATATGTTTGATAAGCCCGGGTTTATACTAACACAAGTATTTCACTGGCCTGAACAAATGAGGATTTAGTGGAACGACTATGCCAAATCCTCAAAATCAAGCCGCAAGTGATCCCTAATTTCTACCTGAAGCAAACAACCTGTCCTCAACAAGGCAAGGTTTCTCGGTGTTCGGCCAGATCAGCCCGGTATGACCCTATAAGGCCGTGTTACATGCCAAAGCACCCCATACACCAATAGAAAGCGTCCCTAAGCCGAGAAGGCAACGCTGTACAACCCACCACCAGACTCTACAAGACCCAGCAACTCAATACAACACCATAAAGATCGATTACATAAAGGCCTTCTTGAAACCAAAGACTGATCAACCCCGGCAGATCCCAATCAAAGCAAGTGAAATCCTGTGAAGTCTGTTCCCTTCAAGGCTCGCCATTGTGATGCGAAAGACAAACACTTTGGGTTCTAATCGGGTCTTAACACATAATTCACATAGCTTTTGGAGGCAGAACATAGTATACCTAAACCCTGAGCCCTAAGCTTGACCCCAAAGGAACAGAATCTAAACCCTAAACCCCAAAACCCTTCCGTACACTAAGGAACCGTATAATCTAATACAATATGATAAGTATAACCTTAAGTCAAGCCTTCTTGTCGCTGGCTTTGCCCATCTCTGAGTCGCAGTAAGCCTTCTTCGTGGCATCTGCCTGAACCCAGGGCTCAGAGTTGCGGGTTTATTGTTTTAGCGTTAGCACTTACTGTTTAGGGTTCAGTGGCAATTAGCCTTCTTCTGAGCATTCCTTGCAAATTGTAGGGTTTGGATCGTTTCTGAACCTCTTCATAGGATTCTGTATGTCAAGTCTTGGGGTTTTGAGTGTAGGGATTTAGGGGGCCCGATGAACAGAGTAATTATGAAACCCTATTAAGAAAAAAACCTATAGAAGAAGGGTTCAGGGGCAGAGAAGCCTCGAAAACAAGACAAGTCACGCTTTGGTCAAGATACATAAGACTTATCATGCGTGCCGGAATAATGCTGCAACTCTACATGGAGTTTGGGCTTATGGGCTATGGAGGAACGCAACGCTTGAGATTCAATACTAAAGCCCCAAAACACCAAGCTCTACATTAACAGACCCCGAAGTCATCTCAAAGTCTCTACACCCTAAACCCTAAAACAACCAAGCAAGCCCCACTGCATCCAACCCCAACCCTAAACCCCAAACCCTACCCCGAAGCCCGAAAGAGCCCAAACCGGCACAAGCTTCTCGTAAACCCTGGATCCAAACAAATGCTCCCCGAATGGGCTTCTTGAGGATGTCTACCTTCGCTTCCAGTGACCATCTAGGTTCCTGAGCAACCCCTTTATAATAAGGGTACCCTTTTCCTAATGTTCACTTTCAATAAGGGGACCCTAAACCAAAAAGGGCAAAAGGGTACTACTCAGGAACCTAGCCAGAACCTGCCGTTTTTGTCGGATGTTGTGGCTATGCTTAGAGTCCAGTTGGGCATTCCTTGCATAGTTGGGCGTTGCTTTAGCATTCCCCAAAGTGTCGTTTCCTTGTGTGGGGTTCAAGCTTGCGGGGATGGTTTCAGGGTTCAGGGCTCTAGGCTGCAGGTTGAGAGAATTTCCGGTCAAGGTTTGGGTTTAATTAGGGAAGAGTAGGTTTAAGAATCAACGGCCCGATGACCTCCTATATAACCCTGCGCCCCCAAACCCCCGGACTCTCGACCCGACCTTCTCAAGAAACCCAAAAAACACACACAAAACACTGAACCCTAAACCACTAAACCCCCCAACCCCAAAACTTTCAAACCCAGGAAAACCCTGACAGGGGAGACGGAGCCTGCAGATTCTCCTTCATGGTGGCGATCATGTCTGTGATCATCCTCGGTTACGGATTTTACAGATTCGGGTTTTGTTTAGGGCTTATAGGCTTTACAAACAACTTCGAAAAGCTTGAAATCCTACAAAATCCTATGACATAGAAACCTCCACAAGCTTCAAAAAAAAATCCCGTGAAACCGCTGATCGCAGCCTTCGTCCGAGGCGCGTCTTAATCTTCTCGAAGACGTCGGCGGAAGCCCCGGCCTGGAAACATCGTCTCCGATTTGGATCTTCTTTAGAGAAGGTTCGGGCTGACGCATTGGGATTCGACGGTTGAGGATTTCGGGTTTAGGGTTTTGTGGAGCTGAACATTTTTGGGGAGGTATGAGCGAAGGTGCTTTAGTAACTTATGCGGGGTCTTTGTTGGGCGTTGACTTCGTGCTTACAACCTGACGCTGACGGTAAGCCGCGGCTGCCCGTTCGGAAGCGAGCACGGGCTGGCTAATCACGCCACTTACCTCCCTAAACCCTAAACCCTAAACCCTAATTCACTTACCTGGTTCGCTCGCCACAGGCCTCAGCCCTCTACCAAAAGCCCGTAGCCCACCTCCGTGCGCAGCATGGAGTCCATGCGCCTTTCTTGGCACTTGGGGCTTCTACTCGGCTGTTCTGGGACGCCCCTTTAAAGGGTTTAGGGTTTAGGGGTTTAGGGTTTAGGGTTTAGGGTTTCTGTTCTGGGCCAGGGCTTGGTCTTCGGTGTTTCCTAGTTCTTTGGCTCTGCTTCGGGCGGTCTGAGGTTCAGGGCTTCAAAAGGGCTTAGGGTCCCAGGGTTCCAGGGAGCCTTCTGGGGAAACTGGTAGCGATGGCCACAGCAAGAACCTCGAAACTCCAACCTCTAAAGCCTGAGCCCGAGCTTAAGCCTGAAGAACCTACCTTTTTAAGGACTTATACAATATAAGGAAATCATAGTAAGGAACCCTAAAAAGGGTAGGTTCTTCAGAGTAGAAGGAAATCATAGTAAGGAACCCTAAAACGGGTAGGTTCTTCAGGGTTAAGGGAAACCTTAAGATTTAAGCTTAAACCCTGCGCACAAAAGCTCTCAACCTCGAATACTTCCAGCCGCAAATCCCAACACCCTGAACGGCAACACCCAAACTGCCCCACACCCAGGACCTTAAACCCTAAACCGTGAAGTCAGCGTAAATCTCCAAAGCAGCATGGACCCTAAAGCCCAAGCCCACCAAAACGACTACAAGAAACATCATACATCCTCGACCCTCAAACCGCCAGAAAACGCAAGTCTGAAAATGCTAAAAACCTAAACTTATACCTAAACCCTAAACCTGCAAAACCCCTTCGGCCCAGCAAGCAGTCATGTGCCTTGAGAGCAGTACCAGCTCGTGGTCTCCAAGCTTCTGCCCCAGGCTCCGGACCAGGCGCACCACCTGTCAGGTCCATTATACCTTACAGTAAACCCCATAAAGTTGGAAACCGGAGGGCTTCTACTATAAACTACCATAACCTACTGGTTTGAGGTTCTGACTATAAACCCTAGTATAGAATTTCTAGGGACCCTACAATAGGGTCATCATACAAACAGCAGCACCACTAGTAACAGTCGCACAAATACCAAAAATAGAAATAACAGTAGCAATAACACCACAGAAGTAGCAATGACAATAGCCATGAAAATAATGATAGTTATGGTAACCATAACAATACTATAAATTGTAGTAATGACAGCGATGATAGTATGAATGCATATACTGGTAAGGCTTTGGGTTTAGGGCTCGGTCATGAGAGCTTTGCATAAGGGCCAAGGCTTTTGCGCTTTAAGGCCTAGATTGAGTTCGGGCTTCAAAGTTCGGGGTTTGAAAGCGTCAGGTTTCTGTTCCGTTCCGGCGATCTAGATATATGCACAGATACATTACATACATACATGTTCATGTACACATATTATGGGTTGGCTGCCGTGGTGCGACCGAAAAACCTCCTTCCACAAGGTTGAGGGTTTCAGGTTTGCCGTGCGCGTACGGCTGTAAGCCCTACCGAGTTGCTCGCGACGTCCTGAGAGCCTGATAAATGTGCTGAGCGCCCAGAACCCTGCACACCTTAGACCTACAAGCTAAACCTTCTCTATTCTACAACTCAAAAGCCCCTAAAGCATGTAGACCCCGAAAACGAAAACACCCCAAGAGAGTGCCTCGAAGTGCTTCAGGTCCTGGCTGTTGCGGATGGAGGACCTGGCCAGCAAGGGCTTGGGGATGTGAGGCTGAGGGGTCCAAAACTCTGCGGTTCAGGGCTTTTGGGTTGAGGATCCCTATACCCTAAACCCTCTAATCCCTAAACCACTAAGCCCTAAACCCTCTAAACCCTAAACCCTGAACCCTCTAAACCCTAAACCCTTAGGGGTTTTAGGGCTTATAGGACGTAGGCGCTTCGGACTTCTTAGGATTTTGGGGCTCCGGGGGCTTCCGTCGACGGCGTTCTGGTTGGGGTTCCAGGGTCTGGGATGCCCTGCTGTATTGGATATTAGCAACTATAGTTAAAGGTTCAGGGGCTGGGGCTTCATCTTCGGTTTGGGGCACAGGCTCGAGGGCTTCCTATGCGCCGATTTCAACAGCCTGTTGAACCAGCAAGACATTGAAAGATACCCGGTTTAGGATCTAGGCTATACAGTAGGGTGTCAGTCAGAATTGGCGGTAACTTGGAGAAAGAGCAAAGAGGGGTAGACAACAGGGCGTCCCGTTTTGGGTTACTAAGCTTCTACAGGAACTTCAGGCATCATCCTCAACCCCGATACTGTACACCCTGCACACCAGAACTAAACCCTCATTCTACATGCTATACAGAACCCGAAGAATCCTATTTAGACTGAGAATAAGGGGTTGGGGTGTAGGGGGTTAGGGGTGTAGAGGTTGATGGCGTAGGGTTTTCTTGCGTTTTTGGGATTAAGGAGCAGGCTTTGGGTGTCAGGCCGGCAAACCCTGCAACGAAAGTCTACTTCGGTTTTCTGATGCCGTCCATTCGGGCGCAGGTCTGTGCAGCCTACCTTGGCAAGCTTGTGTTGCACTCCGACAGCCTCCTTGTACCCGACTGCCAAGGTATCAATTCTGAAGCCTTCCATGTGTATGTATGCATATGTATGAAAACAAATCCAGGCAAAGTCCTCCTATCCCGGGCCACCAGCCCTCTTCGTCCCCTCAAGGGCACGTTCGATCAGCCCGACACCAAGCCGCAGCTACCGGTTGTCACGAAATCGGCCCCTCCGCATGAAGTCGTTGTCGTCGTCTCCACCTCCTTGGAGGTCGACTATAAGTTTTTTTAAGGTGCTTTGAAGGATCCAACGAATCTGGGGCCTCGTGTTCAGGGGCCTTCTGCGCTTCGGGGTCTTAGGTGTCAAGTCTCGTGCTTCGGGTTGAAAACAAAAAAGCCCTTCAAACCTTAACTATCCCCCCCTTAGAACCATAAACAAAAATATTATGTTTAATATTCTCTTGGGCTTTATATGAACAAAAATAAGAAAATAATTCCTAAGGAGACTATAGTTAAGACCACCTTCGAGCCTCCATAGCTGAATTGAAAGACAAGTGCCTCTCAAGCAAAGAAAAAGCGAACAACCTCTAATCCAAACCCCGGAACGCTCAACCCCTGCAAAAACTTATAAAACCCATCGAAGCCCAAATCCCAACTCGAAAACTTACACCGAAAGCCGGCGAAACCTTATGAGATCCCTGCGAAAACCCTACAGTACCTCATAAAACCCCTTCAAAAACACACTAAAGCAAACAAATTATTCTAAATCCTAAACTCTAAAGCCTAAACCCCAAACCCTAAAGCCTAAACCCTGTTAAACCCGAAGCCATAAAGCCTAAACCCTGAACCCTAACCCCCAACTAAAACGAAACCAATGTTTGGAAGCCCAAGGAAGGTCCTCGGCCCGAACCGAACTGTGTGTGCGAGCTGCCCCCGGGGTTGATCCTCCGAACCTGAGCTTCAGAAAGGCTTAGGGTCGGGGGTTTAGGGTCTAGGGCCTAGTCTAGGGTTTAGGGTTTCGAGTTTAAGATTTAGGATCTAGGGTTTCGAGTTTAAGATTTAGGGTTTAGGGATCTGGCTTGATGTCTGAATCTTCGCTGAAGAAAAGCACAGGGTTGAGGGTTTAGGGCTGAGGGAGTTCATGGAGAATACAGGGTTGCTTAACGTTTAGAGTTTAGGGTTTAGGGTTTAGAGTTATAGGATGAGGGTTTCGTTGGAGGGCTCTATAAGGGTTTCAAAAGGGGCTCCCCCAAGGCTGAGCCCAATGCATCCGCCCCCACCCCCTACCAAGACACATTGCTTCCTGTTCCGCCTCCGCCGGACCCACCGTCCTGCCAGATGTTCTTAAGGTTTTCCATGGTGTTGTAGAAGAGTTCCGGAAAAAGTTTTGCCAGCTTTGCATAAGCGGCTTAGAGTTTAGAGGGCTTAGCGGGCTCTTATAGTGTGTGGTTTCCAGTTCTCATACGTTTTCGGGGTTGGGTGTGTAGGGCTTGAAACTTTCTGGGATTGTAGAGCCTAGGGTTTAGAGTCAAGGGCTCAAGGGCTCAGAGCTTTGGATTGAGATCCGGGCGGCGGAATCAGGAGGGGATGCAGCAAGTGTCCGAAGTGCGGCATTGCAAACCATCGCAATGGGCGAAGAGAAACCAAGAAGCCTTAGCACTCTGACACCCCAAACTCTAAAGCAATCATAAACCCTACATAAACTAAACCCTAAACCCCTAAACCCCAAACCGTGAAGCCCTCAATCGGCTCTTGGAGGCACATGACTCCAGGAACAGGCTCCCACAACAGGCCTTACCCGCTGCAACGCTCGGATCTTTGGGCATGAAAATGGTGGAGAAGAATAGCCTTAGTTTGGGTCTTAAGACCTCAGGCTTTAGGATTTTGGTTTTCCACTAGCCATAGTCATCTTTCGAGATCTAGCACAGGGTTCAGGAGAAGAAGAGTAGCCTTAGTTTGGGTGCTACCCCCATACAGTAACAGTCTGTAGTAATGCTACAGGTGGAAGGTTGAGGGCATTATATATCTGTACAGTGAACCCCAGAAAGTTGGAACATGGGTTTAGGAGGATTTGTGCTGGGATCCCCTATACTCTACCTTAAGGGCATGAGGATATTGATGTTCCAACTTTCTGGCTTCTACTGTATGATAAATGGTCAACAATAAGTCTTAGTCTCAAGATCTGGCATAGGGCTCAGGGTCTCAGTGTTGAGGATTTTAGGGGTTTAGGTTTTCTTTTAGCCATAGTCTTAAGATCCGGCACAGGGTTCAGGGTTCTAGGGCTTGGGATATAGGGTTTAGGTGTGCAGGGTTTCTGGATTTGGGGATGAAGGTTCAAGGCTTCGACAAACTTTGCTTATTTATAAATTTGAAGGTCGCGGTTCATGGGTAGTTAGGAAAGCCTTTTGATATAGGAGCCTAAACAACTCCAAACTATCCCTTTACTGTCCAACCCTGAAAACCTAATCCTTTGAGACTTAAGCTCATACCGCTGCACCCTCATCCTTCAAGCTACGCCGTCACATGGGAGTTTCCGAAAATAGGGGACCCTAATATAGTAGGATCCTTATTATAAGGACCCCAAAATAAGGTACCCCCCTAATTTTCGGAAACTCCCACATCAGGTCTTTTCATGATCCGGCTGCGAGGGGCTTAGGGTAATAGGTTTGGGCGTCAGGGGCTCTAGTTCTGGGTTTAGGGCTTTTTTTTGAGCACCTTTTTCCGCCTGCATGGGTTTAGGGTTTAGGGTTTAGGGTTCATGGTTGGGATAGGATTAAAAATGTACATCTTTATTCCTTACTGGGTTTAAGTACCATAAAAATGTAAAATGTTACCCAACTATGATAAAGGGTTAGGGCAACGGGGCAGCATCATAATCGAAGGACGTATGCGTAGAACCCTGAAGCCTAAGTCCGGGCTTACGGCCGCTTGTCTCCGTACTTCAGGAGAACAAGGCTCTTGAATATCGTTTAGAGTTAAGGGTCCTCAACAGTACAGCCATCGGAAGGGATAAGAAGGGTCCCCTTTCAGGGTCTCCCTAATACTACCTACGAGTCTATGAGGGTTTAGGGTTCATTCCTTCGCAAAGAGGGCCTCGGAGCAACGGATTCAATGTTTCTTCAGGGCTTCACGAAACTCCAAACATATGGGGCTTAAGGTTTAGGATTTCTAAACGCATGGATCCTACACCCTGGGCCATATCACGAAACTCGAGATCCAGACCCTGAACCCCAAACCCCATGTAGAAGCTAAAAACCCTCGCAGGAACCCTTGAGTATAATGAGGGGACCTTGAAAGGAGCCCTTATAGCCCTGAAGAGAATGATTGGAGGAACCCTCAAAGGAACCCTCAAAGGAATCCGCATAAACTTCCACATCTGACGGGTCACTTTATCACGGCCCAGATCTTCTGTAGCCAGCCACTCACGAAGCCAGTAGGACCCGGCGCGGGAGCAGCACGCATGGCTCTCTCAAAGCTTGAATCCTGTAAACCTCAACCCCCTACGCCGGAAAGGCCATAAGAATCTCGAGGCCCCAAGCCCTCAACCCGAAGCTAGATCTACAGTGGTTGGATGTTCGGAGGCTCGTTGAGAAGGCTAGGATGCATGAAAGCGCGGCTCACTTAGAGCGGGCATGTTTTATCCTTGCGGTGCGGTCCGTATCCCTTGACTCCTTGCAAATATAACTGGTGAAATTCCAGCCGAGATGACAACGTACCAGTTCAGATGTATGCAAGCAGGTCCCACAAAAAGAGCCCTCGAGCCCTGAAACCAGAGAGCCGCAGATTCCGAGATTCAAAAGCCATAAAAACCTGTAAAGCATCATAGTAGGTTTGGGGTATAGTAGGTTGAGGGTATAGTAGGTTTAGGGTATAGTAGGTTCAGGGTATAGGGGTCTAGGGTTTAGGATGTCGGGTTTGGGGTTTGGGGTTTGGGGTTCAGGGTTTCGGGTTGTGTTTATAACATAGAACCCCTCTAGAACCTCTATAGCACCCTTGCAGCTGCATAGCCCTAGTAAGCCCCAAATCTTGAACACCAAAAAGCCCTGAGGCCTGTCGTGGACCTGCTCCAGCTGCAGGAAGGACATGCCTGTGGAGGGTCTCCCCAGTCTCCCAAGTCTCTAGCACTGTACCCAATAAGTAAAGAGTCATGGCCTGCTCTGTTGAAGCGTCTGGGCTTTTGTGCTTTTCGGTTTGGTGTTTTGAAAATGTTGATTGTTGATGAAGTTTTGGTGTGTTGAGCACGATATCCTCGTTTGCTTGAAGGCCCAAGCCGTTCGACAGGGGAGACGACCCCACCCTAAACAACAAACCCTAAAAGCCTCACTCGCTAAAGCCTCAACCGTCGAACCCCAAACCCCAGCACCTTAAGTATGGAAACAAAGACTCTCAAAAAGGCACCTCTTAGTTCCGAAAACCAAAAAAAGAGCTCTTCTAAACGACTCCTACACTCCAATAGAATATTATATAGACCCATCAGAAGAAGCACCCTGAATGGAAGAGGCCTCGTGTACCTGTAGACGGGCAATGATATAATTCCATTACATGCCTACCAGGTATCTTCCACTGTAGGACAACAGCATTACTCAATTATTCCGACCCCTATAGTACACCCTTCAAAAGAGCTAATCAAGAACCCCTGTATGAACGCACGCCCAGAAACCCCGCCTTACCCCTCCTAAAGAACCGCCCTCGACCCTACACTGCCTTAAATTTTAATTCCTACATTCCAAGGGACCTGCACTCTAAGCCTTAAACCCCCCTTAAACCCCGAAACACCCTCAACGCCGAAACTCTTCCTGGAACCGCTGGTTGAGCTTCGCACCGGAGGACTCCATCAGAGCCGCTTTCGCCGTCCTCAAGGCCTCCGGAAGGCTGGAAAAGCTTGCGGTTTAGGGTTTGGGGTGCAGTTTGGGGTTTAGGGTGTAGGGTTTAGGGTTTAGGTTGTAGGGTTTAGGGTTTAGGGTCCAGGGTGTAGAGCTTCGGGTTGCGGGTTCAAACCTGCAGTGGGTGTACCAAGTCCTTTTGATGGCCTGCGGCTGCCTCCGAGAGCCCTTCAGGGGCCTAGCCACCTCATAAGGAATACTTGTTTGCTCAAGGTCTTCACAGGAGTGCCAGCGGATGCCACGGCAGCAACCGCATCAACCCGGGTTTTGGGTTGGGGGTTTTGGGTTTGCACCAGCATGTGTTTGGATGCTGGTCAGACTGCGAGGTTGTTGCGCAGACAGAATTATTGCATCTTGCATGTCATGCCTTGCGTTGGCTCATCCCGGAGTCCTCTGCATGCTGCCATGGACTGCCGAGACTATCTATATCACATAGCCGGCTGCATGCTCGGCGAAACACAAACCTGAAGATCACTACGGGCCGCCGAGAGAGAGTTCAGCACTTCTGGTCGCCTCTGGTATGAGGTATGCTGGGAGACGCTGCCCCGAATTTTGGGCTTCTGGGTTTCACACCTGGTTTAGGGTTTCTCTTATGTGGGAGTTTCCGAAAATAGGGGACCCTAATATAGTACCCTAGATACTAGGATCCTTAGTATAAGGACCCTAAATAAGGTACCCCTAATAATCGGAAACCCCCCATATGCATGAGGAGCTTCCAGGGCCCAGCACACGGCGTGCATTTAGGGTTCTACAGTGTCTCTGCCTCCCCCTCCGATACTTCCGGCCGATTTAAGCTTGGGCATTTTGGCGTTTCGAGTCTATCCTGCTTGGATGGCCAGGGCACCTTTGGTAGAACTAAATATTGCAAGCACGGCAGATACATATATGAGCAAGACCACACTAATTAAAGTGGTCCGCCCAGTGGAAATGGGTTAGACCGCTGGTTGAGCCCCGAAACCAACCAGAAACGTCCCAAACGTGCAAACACCTAAACCCCAAAACCCGAAAGCCCTAAAACACCCCCGCCCTCAAATACCCTAAAATCCCCTAAACCCGCTGAACCCTGGAAATCCCTACACCCCCTGTTGCCTCCATCTCCAAAGCTCGACTCTTTGTCTCGTCCTCGTAGGCCGCGACCTCCACGAGGCTTTGCATTGACCGGGCCGTAAGTCGGGTTCGTAAGTGCTTAGGGCTTATGGTTTACAGTTTAAGGGGTAAGTAGGGTTCCGCAAGGGTTTAAAGTTTAGGGCATAAGTAGGGATCTGCTTAGGGCTCAGGTTTGAGGGCATAAGCAGGGTTCTATTTAGGTTTACGGTATACTCCAAAAGTAAGGTTTTGTGCTGGAGTTCCGAATTTGCAGCATAAGTAGGGTTCTCTTTTTTAGGGTTTAGGTTGTAAGCAGAGTTCTTCAACAGTCCAATAGGTGTTTATGCTTGTGAAGGGATCTCTCGGCTTCTGCGAGCAGCTTATGAGGTTCACATGGGTTCGGGTTTGGGGCTTAACTTTTTAAGGGAAGATTAGAGTTTTGAATTTGAGGCTCAATGCTCTAAGGCCTCAGAGTTTGGAACGTAGCAAGCTCGCGTTTTCTAGGGCTTCCTCCAAAAGCATGGTTGACTCTGTGAGATTCCCCATATTCTCATCCCTTAAACCCCAGGCTTTAGAATCACAGATTCTGGTTTTTGTCACCTACGAGGCAAGCAAAACCCGGGCGTTTTGAACCCTACACTCTGATACCCCTAAACCCTAAACCCTAAACCCTGAATAAACCTAAGCTCTGGTGCCCTTGCTGAAGCCCTAGACCCTAAAATCCTAAAGGCCTCCAACCCCTGCTATCCTAAGCATAGAGCTGTAAGTAGAGCTTGGTAATTTAGGCTTTGGAGTGCGCTTTGGGGGGAGCTTCTAGATAAAGCTCTTTGTGGGTTAAGTCTGGTTCACGGTATGAGTTTAGAGCTTTTAGTTACGGTTTAGAGTTTAGGGTTTAGCGTTAGGTTTGGGGTTTACTGTTATGGGTTACGGTTGCGATGAACCACGGACAGCTGGACACGACCCCATACTGGCCACCTAAACTCTAGACTCCAAACCCAACGCCCTGCCAAAACAATGACCACAGACCATCAATCCTAAACCCTACAAACGCTATCAACCGCAAGCCCTAAACGCTGTTAGCTCTATAAGCCCCAAACCTATAAACTCTACACCCTAAACTCCATAAAACCCTAAACCCTCCAGGAAAGCCCGAGGTCGCCCGAAAGAGCTTCTGCTTTGGAGCTTGGGTGTATTCAAACTTAACGGCTGAGGTTGTTTAGGGTTTAGGGGTTTAGGGTTTTTGTGGTTTAGGGTATAGGGGTTCAGGGTTTAGGGGTTTAGGATATAGGCGTTTACGGTTTAGGGGTTTAGGGTATAGGGCTTTAGGGTTTAGGGGTTTAGCGTGTAGGATTTAAGTTTAAGGTTAGGGATCTCACGTAGGACTTTGCAGGTTAGGGGTTTAGAGCTAAGGGGTAGGGGTTTGGAGTTTAGGGTTTGAGGCTCAGGTTTTGGGTGTAGAGTGTTGATTCGAGCTTAACCCTAAGGGTCCAAAGGACCCAATAATTAGGTACTCAGGTTTCGGATAGTAGTTCTGTAGGTTACTGTTTGGGAGAGTATATGATTATTAGGTACTTGGACCCTTAGGGTTAATGGTTCTTTCACAGTGAGGCTATCAGTTAAGAGTTTAGGCTTCACCATTTCGGGTGGAAGGCACCTGGTGTAGGGCTTCCGTCTCGGAATTCTCAGAGCTCCCGGCAGAAGCCAGAGATACCAGCTGAAGGCTTAAAAACCCTAAACCCTAAACCCTAGGCTTAAAAACCCTAAACCCTAAACCCTAAGGCTACATTTCTATGGCCCGGAAACACCACATTGACCAGAAGGATCCCATACTTGGGGTGGAGGTCTTTTCCTGCAACGGACTTCTCTAGCAAGCCCTAAAACTCTTATATCCTAAGCCGCAAAGCCTAAAACCCTGGAGCCCGAAACCCGCAAAACCTCAAAGCTCCAAACATCCTAAAGAATCATGAAAACCCTAAACGCCCTAAACCCCTAACCCACCAAAAAAAAAACTCAAAAAGGCTGGCAGTTGTAAACATGAAAACTCTAAAGACGGCGTATCCCGGACCTCCTGTTGGCAGTCAGCCACGAAGTCGCCTGGCAGTGCAACGTTTTCGGCCGAAATCCTCGAGTATGGGCCCGAGCCTTCGGGGCTTGGGGTTTAGGGCCTTTGGGGCCCTTGGTTTAGGATTTAGGGTTTAGGATTTGAGGTTTAGGGTTTAGGGTCTTTGGGGTCCTTGGTTTAGGATTTAGGGTTTAGGGTTTGGGGTTTAGGGTTTAGGGCCTTCCTTGGTTTAGGATTTAGGGTTTAGGGTTTGAGGTTTAGGGTTTAGGGTTTAGGGTTTAGGGTCTTTGGGGTCCTTGGTTTAGGATTTAGGGTTTAGGGTTTGGGGTTTAGGGCCTTTGAGGCCCTTGGTTTAGGATTTAGGGTTTAAGGTTTAGGGTTTAGGGTCTTTGGGGCCCTTGGGCTTCAATGGGCTGCGGCTTCTTTATTATCTTGCGCCTATGGGGCTTCGGGGTGTAAGACTTTGCGAGCTGTTCGCGTGACAAAATCCCAAAGCCCTAAACCCTAAACCCTGAACCCTAAACCCTAAACCCTGAACCCTAAGCCCCAACCCAAACCCGAGCACCTAAAGATCCTTCAGGGAGGCTCCAAAAGCCCTTTAGTGTGTAGAGTTTAGGGTTTAGTATTTAGGATTTTGGGTTTAGTGTTTTCGCTTCAGGGTTTAGGGTTTAAGGTTTAGCACAACATTAAAGGGATGCTTGTTTCAAGCAACGAGTTCGGGGTTTATGGTTCCCCGACAAATATCGGAACAGCACCCCTCGAACCCCCGTAATCCGCCGACCCCGCTGTTGGGTCGAGCGCCGGGGAAGCCCTTTCATGGCAAGTAGCCCCGGAACCCTCTTAAGCTCTGCACCTCAAAACTCTGTCCATCTTAGGCAGGGGAACACTGCTAAACATATCACAGCCGGAGACTGGCTGGTAAGCATGCCAGGCAGAGCGAAACACAGGCTACAGTGGAAACAATAAATCCTGTCATGCCTG
>BGNK01006601.1:0-16401 GCA_003297005.1 Symbiodinium sp. clade A Y106 | reverse complement strand
GCCCTGCTTTCACACCCGGCGAGCTGTGCCCTGCTCGGGTCAAGTTGGAAAAAGGTTGTGTATGCACAAACTATATACAGCATACAGATGACAACCTTTATACATACATACATACATACATACGTACACTTCTGCATGAGGCCACGTTCTATAATGTATATATATCGCCATGCTATTTCATTGTATATATGTATAGCAACCTCAGTAAAAACATACATATATGTTATATGTATGTATGTTCATCTGTGCTATACGTTTTCGATATCTCTATAGTTGCACACAGAGGATGAATGCCACTCTCGATCAATGCTAGAACCACCGGAATGGCTGCAGGACATCTCACGGCCATGGNTGTATGTTCATCTGTGCTATACGTTTTCGATATCTCTATAGTTGCACACAGAGGATGAATGCCACTCTCGATCAATGCTAGAACCACCGGAATGGCTGCAGGACATCTCACGGCCATGGCGAGGACGACGGCGACGAAGAAACCCATGAACAGTATATTGTTCTCGCCAAGAGGAAGAAAACCATACTGAGGAGACTATATACAGTGATATCTTGAAAAACAAAACGATAGGAATCCCAGGAAAGAATTTGAACGAACTGAGCATCACAGCTAATATATAGGATGTCGAACTTGCCACAACGGTAAGAACAAGTATACCAGAGGCGACAAGAAGAATCCTGCATGGCAACATAACGACATCAGCATATATGTAAACATGCATGTGTAGACATGTATGGATAAATGTGTATATATATACACTCATGCATGCAATATATATATATATATATATATATATATATATTCGTATACACATACATATGTACGAAACCGTATCTACGTGCGATTTTGGTTTTCATGGATGTATGTATGCTCATTCAAACATGCAGCTGCATGTACATGTGTATATGTATATACACACATATGCACCTGTATATGTGTAATATATTGTATATGTATATATTCTATACAAGTATATGTGTGTATATATATAGATACATATACATATATATATATATATATATATTTGTGTATACATAGCTGGGTCTACATGTATGCACATGTCTATATGTTGATTGTATATATGGTATACATGTTCTATATACTCATACAGAAGCTACTTAGCAAAGCAAGACTTCATGCCTCATCAATTCAAATCACATCTCGTCAAACTTCGTGTATCTTGTGATGTCGCAGAGCTGCTTGAATAGGTAGCACCCGATTCTAAGATATGTAGCTATATAGACACATGCATATGTACATATAGTGTGAAAGGAGCTCTTCTATATACAAAAAGAAATATATGTAATGTGTTTAGACACTCTACTATGTCAGATCTAAGTGGTATGCAACACATTACATTATATATACCATACATCATACAGGAATACATCATACACGAACTTTTTCTATGCTATGTAGCCTCCGAAACATTGTATGCTACATACATGCACACAACTGTATACATAAACATATGACACTGAAACATGTGCAGTCGTGTTTATGGCGGACATCAGATGTGCAGAATGTGCTGTGTGTGCCAATATTGTATACATACATATATATGACTGGTTTGCAGGTATCTAGACATGTGTGTGTGTGTAAATTAATACGGTGTTGCTGCATGGGCTTTCTTACCAGGCTCGTTATTACAGTTTATGTGTATATGCACTGTTACATATTTAGAACTGTACTTAAATGCATGCATATATAATTATATATGTGTGTGTGTNGGTGTTGCTGCATGGGCTTTCTTACCAGGCTCGTTATTACAGTTTATGTGTATATGCACTGTTACATATTTAGAACTGTACTTAAATGCATGCATATATAATTATATATGTGTGTGTGTGTATACAAAGCTGTAAAAACGGACATGTACACAGGTACTGACATATATATATATATACATAATGTATGTAGATGTGCATATATATATACATATATACATACACAAGCTTGCATGCAGTTATAAGGTATGCGATATAATGCAATCGTAAACACACACACACATACATACATGCATGCATGCATGCATGCATGCAGACAAACATACACACGAGCATGTACAAATACATACACACACACACACACCAAAACCGCCCACGTACACAAATAGAACCCCGCACGAACCCCTATATACAATATATTATGTAGATACAAACCCATTATCTTAAACCCTGTATGCCAGTGCAAGCAGGGCCTCTGCTCGCTTGCTCGTTCTCGCAGGGCTCTGCTCGCGAGCTCGCTCCTGAACCAAGTGAGGGGCTGGAATGAGTGACGAAGTGAATGACAAGAAGAAGGAGAGCTGNGCAAGCAGGGCCTCTGCTCGCTTGCTCGTTCTCGCAGGGCTCTGCTCGCGAGCTCGCTCCTGAACCAAGTGAGGGGCTGGAATGAGTGACGAAGTGAATGACAAGAAGAAGGAGAGCTGGAGATACAAAGAGGGACAGAGAGATAAAGAGGTGGAGTGTTTAGTATACGAGCATGAAGTGGGGGGGGTCAGAGTCTCCATGCCTCAGCCAGCTGATGTGATGAGAGCTGTCTAGGTGGCAGAGGCAACAACAGAATAATAACCCAGCTTCGCGAACCTGTTCAGTTGACTGCTGAGAATCATACGGAGATATACGTGTACCCTATATAAAGCCCTATATATGTACAACCCTTTGCACAGAAACCCAGTTACTTGGCGACTCTCCATCCTGCAGGCCTGCACCAACTCTACATAGAGACACCCTTGCACTCGAGACCAATGTATACACCATCATCAGCATCATCACCCTGTTCAAAGAATGCAGGCATGCAGCGGTGTGTCTTTGGATGAGGAAAGGCCAGCTAAGCATTCAAGCACAGCATGCACATGTACACCCGATTTTATACCCACCGGCTCGGCCCTTCATGTCAGCCACGGAATCCGGCCGACTCGGCTTCGCTCTTGATTCTGTACCTCTTGTCGCCTTTGTAGTAGTAGCGATCCGTCTGCCCGTCCGGCCGGTGTCTGGTTTCGACTTTCCAGCCATCCTTGGCCTGCACCCATGTCGAGCGATTGCTCTTCTTGGGACCCCCATGTGCCGAAGCCTTGCCTTGGTTCTTCGGAGCCGGCTTTGGCTTCACTGTTGCTGGCTTCTTCATCGCGGGCTTCTTCATGACCAGACCCTCGTCGTCCTCCTCGTCGTCCTCATCGGCCTCCCGGTCGTTGAGCGGCTTCTCGCCAGCCATCATGGAGGCCAGCTCCCCGGGAGAAAAGTCCATCCGGAGCTTGGCTCTCTTGGAAGGGGTTTCCACTGGCTCCTTGGCTTTGTCGGGTGTGGGGTTTTCCGACTGGCCTCCAGGTGTCTGGGGAGGGTTGCCTCCAGGTGTCTGTGACGAGTTGCCTCCAGGTGTCTGTGGAGGCTCTGGCTGGGCAGACTGCTATTGGTTCCCGGCAGCATCGGCGAGGGCAAGCTGCTGCTTGGGTTGGGCTTTCTGCTTGGGCTTGAAGATCTGAAGTCCTGCTGCATCACCTGTCTGGTCTCCTGAATTCATGTTCTGCATCATCTGCATCATACCCTGCATCATGTGGGCCATCATGGGAAGTGCCTGTGCCATGTTCTGTGGCATGTCGGCTGCCGTTTGTCCTGCACCCGAACCCATCTGCAAGGGGACAAGGCTTTGCGACGAGCTGGCCTGAGTCTCCTTCTTGCTCTTGCGAATGCCACTCAGCTTCTCGGATGCTTCTTTCACAGCCTCTTCGGCGAGACTTTGCCGAGGGCTTTCTTTGTAGCATTCCTTGAGCTCGTCGGGCAGCTGGTCAGGCTCCTCGGGGTACTTCTGAATGTAGTCCTTCGGGTCCTGCGAGTCCTTATTCTTGCTGTCCCGCTTCTTTCTGTGCAGCTTCTTGAAAGCATTTAGCTTCCTGAGGCCCTCGGCTGCATTTTCGACCTTGATGCCTGCTGCAATGCCTGCATAGAAAACGATAGCGAAGCTTGCCTCAGTCGGGTAGGCCAGGCCCACCGAGAACATCCTCGCCGAGACTCGGTCGTACTTGTCGTGGTCGGTCATCGTGTCATCTCCAAGCATCTCAAGGTCCTGTGCTGTGAAGTAGTGCCTGAAGGACAAGATCTCCTGCAGCTGCCTCTTGTTTTTCTTCGCGGAAGCAGAAGGATTGAGGCATTCAGCGAGCTTCTCGGACAGCTCGATGGAAAGTGTCTCCTTTGCTTCCTTGCCAACGAAGAGGGAAGCAGAAGCGGCCACAGCCGTGCTTATCGCACTGGCTTGTTGAGCTGTCAGGACCCTCAAGCCCCGAAGTCGAGCAATCAACTGGTCCGAGTGTTTCTTCTGCATCGCATCCCAGGCATCCTCCGGAATCTGGCCCTTCTGCTGTGCCAAGAAAGTAGAGAGTCGCTCGATGTCGCCAAGGAGATCGTCAGCCATGCCAGGCAACCGGTGGCAACAGCTATGTTTCAGCAAATCCTATCTAACTTGCTCCGGAAAATCTCGCGAGCACGGCCCTGCGAGAACTTGCAAGCGAGCAAGGCCCTGCTTGCACTCAACAACAGAAGCATGCCACAAGGACACTTCATCTCAAGCTTCGACAACCCTTCCGACCCACCCATCCACTTCAACCTCCCTGTCGTGCATCCATGCAGCCCCCCCAGTTTATTTCCCGGAACACCTGCCCCACTGTTGGTTCCATAGTTCTCGTGCTCAACCACGGAGCAGTTGCCAATCCCCTGCCTTTGCCAAAGATAGTTCGCAGCCACGACCAGGCTGCCTAAATCAAGAGGTCCTGGAAATGCAGGTTTATTAAAAAATAAAGTTGCACCCTGCAAGTTTATTAAAAAATAAAGTTCACCTATGCAGATTTATTTTTTAATAAACTTTCTAGCCTCAGGATCTGGAAAGTTTATTTTTTAATAAACTTGCAGGCTGCAAGTTTATTTTTTAATAAACTTGCAGGGTGCAAGTTTATTTTTTAATAAACCTGCATTCTTGTTCAACCCACTCGAAGTTTTAGGAGGGGGCCACTATCGCGATTTTTTTTTGTTTTTGCTTCCGGTGCTGCAAAACCGTCGATTTAGGTTGGCCGGGCTCCGATCCGGTTTGAATTTTGGGGCACCCTGCCTATGTTTTGCCACCTGCTCAAAAAGTGTTCGTGGGCAGGCACGATGGAACTCGATTTCCGACACCCCCTTCCGACGACAGGCTGAAACCCCTGCACGACACAGACTGCGACGACAACAAAGAACAGCATTAGCAGAAGACACAAGTTGCAAGAAGCTCGTCCATGCAGGCAAACCTACACCTTGGGAGGCAGTTTGTGTTGTATAGGGATGATGCTCCAGTAGGGTTGCAGGGCTTCAGGTTGAAGTTGTTTAAGGTTCCGAAGGTTGCAGGTTCAGGGTTGCAAGGGCACGGCAGGGTTCTAGGTGAAGGCTTAGACGAAGGCCGTGATTGTGCAAAGTTGAGGGCTGAAAGGTCTCAGGGTGTGGGTTTATAAGGGGTTAAGGGGGTGTTCGGTTTCAGGATTTGACTGGCTATATGGTTGTGGGCTAGGTCCTGGCTCACCAAAGCTTTAAGGTTTATGTGGGGTTTCACGAGGGGTTCTAATGGAAAAATCTCAGGTTTATGGCTTTGTGTAGGGCTTCGTGAAAGGTCCAGGCAGGGTTTCAGAAGGGCTTCTAGCAAACAAGTCGCAGGTTTACGGCTTTGTATAGGGGTCAATGAAAGGTCCGGGCAGGGTTCCGGTTTGGGGTTCGCTACATAAGCTTCGAAGGCTTCAGAGATCTACATACTTACATGCATACGATCATGCATGTTACAGACACACAATGACATAGAGATATGTATGTGTGTGTCTATGCATGCATGTGTGTATGTGTGTGTACATCTACATACAGACATCATGTCCAAACATAGTTGGCCAACATTGCCATAGTTCTGCACATGTTGACATGTGCATGGGTATATAGTGTGTGTGTAAGATATGCACATACATGTTGATATGCCCTGTATGAACCCCAGCAACCCCTATCCCTTTATAAACCCTATAAAAGCCCCTAACCCTAAACCCCTATATACATATATAAACCTTTGAAACCACATTTACACTTAGGTCTCCCAGCCGGCCTCCTCGACATGTTTTCCGGTCAACTCAAACCTTGTAGGTGGTGCGACTAGAAAAGGGCGGCTGTGCAATGCCCATGGTGAGACGAATCCGCCTGCTCCTGCAGGCATCTAACTGGCGAGCAATTAAACTACTCGGGAGGCACTTATACGGAACAAAGCATGCAGGGTCCCAGGTTGGCACATAAAGGTTGCAAGGCCTTTAGATTTACAGTGTTGTCAGGCTCTGACAGAAAGTTCTAGGGTCGGGGTTTCATGCAGGATTTCAGGAAAAATGTGGCTTTAAGGATCGTGGTTATATGGTAGGTTATACAGGCACAACATTATGCTTTGCAGTCCAGGGTTCAAGGGGTTATTATGGTCTTAAGGTTCAAGGCTGAAGGCTGTATAGGGGCTTGTGACAGAGACAAGTTATATAAGGGCCCGGGTGTTGGTGCATGTACTTATAGAACAATAGATAGAACAACGGTCTAGAAACTTTATATGGGTGTCTAATCAGGAATGCACAGGCTTTGCAAGGCTGAAGTGTTGAAGCTTCGTGTGCCCCCCCGATCAACGACACCCCGCTCGCACTGAAGCCTTGTAGGCAGGGCAACATCGTACAGGAAGATCGTCATCTCCATACGTCCCTTTCCATGAACATGTCTAAACATATATATATATATACATATATTATGACAAATTCAAAAGATTGGGTTAGTATACTGCAACACACACACATATGTATCTATACATGCATACATGCATGGAACGGGACGTCATGACTGCATCCTCTTTCGGATGCCAGCAGACCGGATCGTCATTATGCGGCAGGGGCCACTTCGACTCTGAGGTTATGTGCTTCTGAAGTCACAAGTTCGCAGGTGTTGTGGCCTATGAGGAATGCAGCCTGATGTGGCACCCCCCCCTTCAAGACTAGAAGTCGCACACCGGGAAACCGTGGAGCCCTTGCAAGCACTCTTGTTTTAAGGGTTGGTTTATATAGGCGGTTACAGTCGGGTTAAGTTGAAGCTAGGGGCTATATAAGTTGAGGGTTAATTGAAATCTATAGAAACCCAGAACAGCAACTACATCACTTCTATGTCTCTATACTTGCAAGGGACTTCACAGCTTCCGCTCAAGAACGGTTGCCAAACGAGACATCGTCTCCAAAGCCTGCGACATCTGCTGGCTGTGCTCACGTCGCTCCTGCTCCCGCTCCTTCTCGACCTTCTTCTGGTTCTCGGCCTCCATCCGCTTCCTCTTCTGCTGCTGGGCAGCATAGCCTCCACGAACCCTCGGTCGATCACGGCCCTTCCCATACCTTGGCTGTTGCACGGGAAGCACTTGTTCAAGAAAGGTTTGGTTTCACTCATTTATAAGGGCAGGCTTATGTAGGGATACATTATACCTTATTATTACAGGGCTTATCTACAAGGTTTCTATCAAGGTCCAGGGTAGGAATAAAGAACCCAACACAAGCTGATTATTGTCTTCAGACACTCGGACTTCACACCATGGTTGTCTTCCCAACCACCGTCCACGTACTTCCCGTGGCTCTGCTTCCATGCACGGCTGCCCGGCCCATTGTACTTGTACCACTGGCCGCCGTTGTAGCCGTTCCACTTCTCCTGGTAACCACCTCTGCCCCAGCTGTGCTTGCCGTGGTCCACATACTCCTGGGCATGGGCCTCCTCGGTCTCCTCGCCCTTCGGCCACCCATCGGTGTCTGTGTACCACTGCTCACTGTCGCCATCGGCCTCGGCTGCAGCTGCACTTCCAGCTGTCGGGTCCAACCAAGAGCACATTTCCACCCCCGATTCCACTTCCACCTCCTCGCATTGCTCCTCCGCCTCCTCCTTGCATTGCGAAGCCCCGGGATCGGGCCCCGAAGCACGAACTCGCTTCATGATGGCACTGCCGTTCGCAAGCCAAAATGCTCTGAAAAGACAACAACGAAGTTCGCAATGCACAACCGGACATCCTACACTCCTACCTGCATCAGCGACAGCACTGAGATCTGGCACATGTCACTCCTGCACATGACATGACTGCATGGACATGTCACTGAAACGAACAAAATTGCTCACCACACCCCCTGCAGGCACCCACCATTTACCCAACACCCCAGACCCCCTCGCCCCGTGTAAAACCCCACAGCCCAGACCCGATACACATCCGAGTACCCCGCCATGCACAGACCCCACTCCACAGCCTACACCATGCACACACATGCTGATCAACATGGGCACGAATTCTTTCTCCTTCTGTACATCCATGTATATATATATATATATCTATAGACACGAATATGTGTGTATACATGTCCATATGTATATCTGTGTAGACACAGAAATATGAAACACTATATATACATGTATATACAGACACACAATGTCTATACACACGTGTGCTTGTGTTTCGATGCTCCTGTTTGTTAGCTTGTTTGCTGCTCTGTTTCTGTGTTTGTGTGTTTGCTTCTATGTCTGTATGTCTCTCTCTCTCTCTCTGTCCCTCTCCTCTGAACTTTGCATCCAGATATGCCTCTGTAGTACACCCTCTCGACCACCATCGACGAAAGTGGCAGGAAGCATCACTCGGAACACCCGTCATTTTGCACAAAGCTGCACACACACANCACACACACAAAAACGATTAAAGGCAAAGGATTTAATCCTCGCGGAGGGGAAGGGCCTCCTCACTGGTATCATCCACGGCTGGCCTGGCAGGTGGTCTGCCTCGCCGCTTTTTCTTCTTGGGGCTCGCCCCCTTGTGTCGGCCCCTTTTGCTGGCCGGCTGCTCGTACGGCTTCGAGTGTTTGACACCCTCGATGACGTAGTTGATGACCTCCTCGGTGGCCTCCACCCACAAATCATGGCCTCTAACACCCCACAGCATTCGGATGGAGGTCTCTTCCATCACCTGGTTCCCCTCATCATCCAAGATCGCCGGTGCCTCGACCACCACCGTCTGACCGGCCACGAATTTGTCCTGTGCGGTCGCTGGCCTGAGTTTCCCCGGCAAAGGAACACCCTCTGCTTGGGCAGCTTGTTCCATCACCTTCTTGAGTGCCTGGTTGCATGCCGTGCATCGTAAGGATGCCATGTTGGGGAAAAATTCGCAATTGATATTGTTCAGAGGTTTCTTCCCAGAAGTGTAGAGGTTCATGGCCTTGTTGGTGCAGAGCTTCGTCAAGTCTCGGTCCCACTTCGCCAGCTTTATGTATTCCTGCCCTCCCACAAAAGCGGTTTCGGGAAGCCACACTGCATTCCCCAGGCCGTCGCCTGAAACACAAGTGGCCTTGTAAACCTTCACCGGTTTCTCTTCATCCACTTCATCTTGCACGGCTTCCTGCTGCCCATCCTCCTCGCCCGACATGGGCAGCTGCGAGCTAGGCCCTGCAGCCGCTATCCAGCGAGCCCGGCCCTGCTGGATTCAAGTGCACTGCATGAAATAGACTCGAGATGCAAAGACATGCTTGATGAAATGAAAGCCATGCTCCACTGCGAAATCGAGTCGCATGCAAACCTGTGATTGGCATCGCACTGCACACATTTCCACTCTCGGCTGATGCGGTTGCTCGGTCAACTCTCGAATGGCCAATGTCATGCTCAGCAAAGGTCATCTAATGCATATAGAAATAAGCATCGAAGTCCAAGTTTGGAACAGCCAGTACAATAGTTCTAGATATACGATGTAAATACATATGTCGAAGTCCAAGTTTGGAATAGCAACTAGAATAGTTATATGTATATATGCTACCTACGGTTTTTTATGCAAGGTTTAGCCGGTTTATAGATGCATATGTATGTCAAGAACTATATAAGAACACATCGTAATACGATGGCACCATGCCCCTGCTAGCATCAAAATGACTGCATGGCCGACTCGAGGAATCGATGAATCTGTGCTAAACGACAGCACTGTCGTCTGCAACAATTGCAATCCTTCACGGGTGCCTGCGAGGCTTCTTGGCAACAGGCTGCAACACTTCTGGAACCTCCTGACGAGCGAGCTCTGGTCGAAACACGACCAAAGCATCCCCGCCCGAAACCTTCTTGAAATTTCGGAAGCAGGGCAGCTGCACGGGGCTGTCTTCCTTGTGCAGCTTCTGGCTGGCCTTGCATCCGTAGATCTCAAGATTGCACTCCTCTTTCTTGGTTGATGTCTGCATGGCCCAAACCGGGCTGATAAACCCGTGCGGGGAACTGTCCTTCGGGGCCGTGAACAGGGGCACTATGTGTACATCATAGGCCTCGCCGAATGCTTCAAAGATCCCAATCTGCAATGCCCCGGGCTGCGACTTCTGACCCCGAGCCCTGAAGTCGATGCGAGATGTGGCCACAGGCACCTTGAGGCTGTTCACTGCAAAGGACTTCTTGCTAACTACACCTCTAGGCTTGAGGAAGACCTGAAGGTTCTTCTCATCACCGAAGGCCGAGTACTGCTCCAGCATTGCCTTCAAGATCGCACCCCGGGTTATGCCCATGCTGAAATCCAGGCTCTTAAGGCACGAGTGCTGAACCCAATCAGTCAACTCCTCGGGATCCTTGGCAACCTGGTGCCGCTTCCACTTGTTCTCGATGAATGACTCACTGGATGCCTGGAAGTCGTGTCCGTCCATGCTCAGAATCACATGATCTGGTGTAATGTCTTTGATGACCCCGATCTGCTTGTCCGCCTTCCTCATGACGGTAATTCCTATCTCAAACCCGTGGTCCAGGACCCTCGCCGAGTTCGCGATGTTGCCGCTGTCGTCAAACAGCCGCAGTGCCCTTATACAAGTGGCGAAGTCACGATGGGACGAGGCTAGCACGAAACACGAGCACGATGGTTATGTACATACTAGACATGGAAACCCTCCCTATATAGCTATCTGATGCTTCTGTATACGGGTTTCAAGTGAAAGCCACGATAAAGTCAAGTGCAATCTCCTACGAAGGATTTAGAGTCCAGTTTTGCGACCTTGCAAGGTATTTTATATAGGTACGGCAAAGCTAAAGCCCATGCTGCTCAGAAGCTATGTAGACAGACTGCTATAGACGGAGCATGAACATTAATAGTATATAGGCATACATAAAAATAGAAGCGGGTTTTATGGGCTCTTGTTCTAAAGCTTTTATGAAGGCATACAAGCAAAGCGACAAACTAAACAGCCTAGAAGGGATTACGGCCAGGGTCTCTATATAGTCCAGATTTTGGCGCTTTTGGGGGACTATAGCTGGTACCATATAACGATGAAGTCAATAACCATCTGCTGCAACTGGGGTCGCGATGTTATAGGGCCTTTATATAGGGGACCTCGAGCCTCAAAATGAACATCACCATCTGCTGCTTAGGAGTCGGTCCCACGGGCTTGTCCTTGGAAGAAGATGGGGTCGTTGTTGGCTTAGAAGGGCTGGGAGTCCAGGGAGAGGAAACCCCGAAGGCGGTCAAGCACTGCACACAAGCATCCTCCATGGTCTCGTGCACCACCAGCTTCTTCTTGCCGAGGATGAAGGTAGCCAAGTTAATCTCCAACTTGCCCAATGCCGCCTGCACCTCGCTGATGTTGGGCTGACTGGCAAGCAGGCGAGAGGTCTTCAGAAACAGCTGCTCGGCTTGCACCACCTTGGAATTGCTGGAAGTGAGGGTTCTCTTCACATCTGTGACGGTCAATGTCCTATCCGCACAACAGAAGGCGACCTTCAGGAGCATGTGTCGAAAGACCACGAGCTGGGAGCTGCCTTTGATTTCAGCAGCCAATGCTCCCCAAAGATCTGCACCGAGGGAGCGATTCGAGGCTCCGTGCCCCCGAATGTACCTCTCGGTCCGGTTGAGGTAGGCATCGGGGCCACTTCCGCCACTGCACTTCATGACGAAGGAAAAGATTGAAGGCAATGAGCTCGCTGACGGTGGCCTCGACCGCAATATCTCGGGTGCAATGTCACCATACTGCACGGCGGTCCCCGGCTTCCGCTTCATATGTGCCTCGACAGCCAACGAGACTTTTCTGCAGAGTTGCAGATCCACCTCGCTCGAAGCGATCTGATTGGCGGTGTTACCCGCCGCTTGAGCGAGCCCCGCATACTCGGGAAATTTCTCTTGGATTTCTGCTGACACGATCGTCCAGAGGACACCCTCGTTGATTGCCTTGAACCAAGCCGGGTCTGTCATCTCCAGCTTGCTCAATGATAGCTTCTTGTCCACGGTCACGGCCGCCGAATCGTGGCCAATGCCGGCGACAAATGCCCGGCAAGCTTGATTCGCATGCGATCCTACTATACTTGCATAGCGAAGAGCTCCGGGCTCCACTGCCGCCAATTTGCCTTTCGAGTCCGAGACCAATTTGTCGTTGAACTGGCGGACTTCATCGCCAGAAGGCCCACTCGGGATTTCCAGGCAAATTGACCGTGATTCTTCGCAGCTGTATCCGATCGCTGCTATGCTCCCAATGAGCTCGTGCACATGAGCAGCAGAGACTCCAAGCCCATCGCGGTTGGCTGTGTGCACACCCACCAGGCTGCACTGCAGCCTTTGCTTCCAGGCAAGCTTCTGGCCCATCAAGTACTCGTGAAGCTCAGTCATGCTTTGAACGAGACGTCCTCCCGCCGCCTTGTCTAGCAAAGCCTTGATCTTCGCCTCCTGATCTGCACTGATGCCAGCCATGCCGACACTTCTTCCAAAGTCGATAAAGCTACACGTCTATCTGCGAGCAATGCCCTGCAGATACAAACTTTGCGAGCGAGGCCCTGCAAAGTTACATGGAATGCATGCATTATATGATGAACACAACCTTGTTCGCAAGCCAACACAAGCCGAACAACGACAACAGCAATAGCCAAAGCAGCATACAGGCAGGAATCAAGACAAAGCAGCACAGAGCGACGGCCACAAAACGAATGCAACAACTATCACGAGGCCACACATAGTTCCAAACTCAAAATCAGCCAGCCTTCCTACACCCAAAAAGCAGGCAGTATTATGAAAATGTTGTTGTGCACAGTTAGATTATTCACACATACATGCTTTGCTTTGCAAGTGGACATGAATACAGGCATGGCCTATATACCGATGGTACTTCGTATATAATATGATCCTATCTGCACAAGTGCCCATAGACCACCCTATATACGGCTCTACTTTTTTTAAAGTTGCATTGCTAACATTTCCTTCCTGTCTACACTATAACAAACCCTCTATACCTCCAGCCCCCCACCCCAACCCACCCGACCCAAAAGATCCTGGCCTGCTCTTGGCGGCTGCAGCCACGGCCAGGCGAGCCAGGCAGGCAAGGAGCTTGGAGCTTTCGTTTTTTGTTTATTTCTGTTGGTTTTGCTTGGGGTGTATATTTTTGTGTTTAGATACCTGTTGATACCCATACATGTACACATATGTGTGTGTGTGTTTTCGTGTTCCTGTTTGGTGGTGGTTTTGGTTGGGGGTGGATCAGTGCAGCTTCATGTGTACATTCCACTCGTCACCAACCATGTAGGTTGCAAGCTAGCATGTCACCATGTTTAAGCAAAGCAAAAACAAAATCCCTGCTGTTCCAAAACATCAAAATTTCAAAAGAATGAAACCTGCCTATACAGGTGTTTGATCTTTATTTTGGCAAAAGAAAGTCGTCGTGGCGATAAAACCAAAAGAAAGTCATGCCGGCTACCACCATGTAGGAAAAATATTTCTGTTGACTGAGTGAACATGAACATCGCAAAACTCGAAAATCGCAAATCATGCTTGCCCCGTAAGTCACTTACGACACTTACGAATCTGGCCGACATAAGTCACTTACAGCACTTACGAGAAGTGTACTTATACGACTTGCCGTAAGTGATGTATTTGATTAACAAGTGATGGGAAATTACTTATATCTACTTATGGTAAGTCACCTAAAACGATTATACCACTTATCCATAACTCCCTCGTGGCAAATATTAAGTGGCATAATCATTTAGGCCACTTAATAAAAAAAACCCTCCTCACTTATTATGTCTCCTAAGTACAAGACAATTAAATACCAGACAAACTAGACTTAGTAAGTTATGTTATCATACTTGATAAGTTGATATACTTGATATAACAAGTCCTTTAGCCTACATAGCATATGTCCTCCAAGTCTTGTAAACACTTATAACCGACAGCGACGATCCAAGTNGTAAGTTATGTTATCATACTTGATAAGTTGATATACTTGATATAACAAGTCCTTTAGCCTACATAGCATATGTCCTCCAAGTCTTGTAAACACTTATAACCGACAGCGACGATCCAAGTGGGCTTCCAGATTCTAAAATTTCACTACGCATAGCTTTGCGTTCAGCACAAAGTAGAAGTAAAATGGAAGGTCTGGAGCCTGGAGCCTGTTGCCCACTGTACAAACGAAACGGAAGACTCTTTCGGTTTGCCAAAGCAACGAATCCTCAAACCTTTCAATACAAGGGCCCACTAAGAGCAAATCTGTTCGGCTACATTTGTCAGAAAGNGTAAGTTATGTTATCATACTTGATAAGTTGATATACTTGATATAACAAGTCCTTTAGCCTACATAGCATATGTCCTCCAAGTCTTGTAAACACTTATAACCGACAGCGACGATCCAAGTAGCTGGCCTGGCCATGCTTGATGGCTCGGTGGCAAGCTCGCTTGAAGGATCTCTTGACATATCGACTCCAGTTGTGAGTATGTTCCTGCTTCCCATTAATGACCTGTATTCCGTTTGGCTTCGGCACAGAGTGCCTGCAAGAATACGCAGATGGGTTGCCTTCCCCAGCCCCAACGGAAAGAGCTGGAACCCTCACACTGNCAAGAATACGCAGATGGGTTGCCTTCCCCAGCCCCAACGGAAAGAGCTGGAACCCTCACACTGCGGGAAAGCTGACTCTGTAGTAGGATGAGTGTAATGGCGAGGTTGCTTCCCACCCCCGACTTGGGACCGGGCCGGCTGTAATTCCTGAGGCGATCATCCTTGCCTATGCACCCAATGCGAGGGGGCAGTGTTTTGCTCTCCCTGGACCTGCGCAGGCATGCACACAGCAGGGCTTTCAATTCGTGCTTCACTGGATCAATCCTGTGACATTGCAGGGGATTGGGGCACAGCTGTGTCGCCCAAAATGTAAGGAGAGGGCTGAGGTGCTGTGCGATCAGAGTGGCCCACCGGGGGCCACTGAGCAGGTGTGTCTTGTACCTGCGTCGGCGTCGCCGGGGCAGGACTCCTACTTTGAACCTTCTGACGCGATTAGGTAGGTGGCGCATCCATTTAAGTGTAGTGCACACGCCGCGTCATGTGGTGAAGTGTCCTGCAGGGCAGACAGAGGCGGGTGTCACAGGCCTGAGTAAGAGGCTTCACAGTAATGGGTTCCTGTGAAGATGACGCCACGTATCGCTCTCTGTGCTGTGTGTCCCGCGTCGGAGCGCGAGAAATCGCCAACGCGACCTGCTGTGGGTGGGGTGGACCGCCATCGGCGGTCAACACCTCGGAACTCCGCAGAATTTGGACGCTTTGGAAGAAAGCCGAGTCAATGGTCGTCTCCGTCAGGAGGACGTCATTGGCTGACCTGAAGAACCTGACACCGGATGCCGCTGCTTCGCGGGTGCGAATCCATATGACTAAGTCACAGTCACTACGCATACCCGAAATGGCTCCTTCCCATGGGAGTTGCTCCACCAGGTGGACGTGGCGTCTGAAGGACGGTCCTTGCTGTCCTCCGGCCATCAGACCGTGACGCAAGATGCTCTCGTAGAAGTCATANACGTGGCGTCTGAAGGACGGTCCTTGCTGTCCTCCGGCCATCAGACCGTGACGCAAGATGCTCTCGTAGAAGTCATAGTAGGTGCCGTGAGCAGCGTACTCCGGTGTGTCCTCGATGGATAATGGGGTCAGGACCAAGTCGTCCCTGACATAGCTGGTGGAGTGGCCCTGGAGGGCGCGCACTTGGTAGTGTCCACGCTGGAAGTTGACCTCAAACCGGCTCTTCTGGTCGTGGTGGATCACATCGATGACCTCGGCTTCCGTGATCCATTGGTTCCAGAAGCGTGGGGCCCGTAGTAGGTCTCCCATGTCCACATATCCATCTTAAGTCCTGAATGCGGATCCCTAGCCTGGGCGCAGCGTGACGGAGCAGCTGCGTAAGGGCCTTCGAGATTTCCTTGGCCCGCTCACCTCTCACCCGTTTGGGGGTGCCATTCTTGCGCATCCAGTAAGCAGTGCCTGTCTCCTCCACGACCGAGGCAGAGGAGCCCGACCTAGAGGGAGGACTCGGTGGTGGTCGAACTCTGTGGCCTCCAATGAGTTTGTGAGCCTGGTCAGGAGGAGGGGCCGCGACAGGATG
>BGNK01006600.1:6718-21388 GCA_003297005.1 Symbiodinium sp. clade A Y106 | reverse complement strand
ACTTTTCCCCGAAACTGCGTTGCTATTCTGTTGACTCAAGGGCCCTATGGCAGCGGTAAGTCAGCTATACATATCACGGTCATGGCATGCAGCACTCACAAGTTAAGTAGGATTCACAAACAGGTTTCACTTCCACCATCGGATCGACGGTGTAAGGCGAAAAACCGTACAAGTGCGCATGTGATGGAACCGGCAGCAATCCGAAAGCACCCCGTACATGGCAAGGTACTCGGCATCGCTGCCGCACACGTTCGGTGGAAAACTTGGGCGACAGCAAAGAACCCACTACTTTTCAAGCAACCTCGATATTCTGACAAGCTCACCCAACCATTGACGGTGCACGGGGATCGGCCACTCGTTTGCCTCCCACCCACTCATTGATCCCTAGGTTGATCTGTGACTTCCAGCTGTGCCTGCATGTAGGAGCACATCGGCTGGTGGACGATGCTCCCGTGGGATGAGGTCGTGCATGCCATGGGTATCACCTGAAGACATTCCGGAATGTTGCATCAAAAGCGTATGCATGTTTGCACGAGCACTTGCAGACCTGGTACTGAAGCAAACGAACCTGATGTGGTCTTCAGCTTTCTCTTGGCTCCAAGGATACGGTACCACAGCAGCACCCGCCGGCGCCCAGGAGAGGCTGTTCACCAGCACGAGGTCCTGATCTCGTCAGGCTCGAGCCGGAGACAGGAAGCAACGACGATGGCAAAAGCTATGCTTCAATGGCGTGGCCCGTCCTCGACACGGAAGTCACCTTCCGCGCCATCGTCGTCAAATTCAACGTTCCACGTCCCATCTTCATTGTCCAAAGCGAGAATTCCAAGTCCCCGCCCATGCTTGAAGACTCGCGCTCCGACCTCCATGGCGCGCTTTCAATGCACCAACCGCAAGCCGCGAAGTCTGAGCCCACTTGCGATTGTGATACCGCGCTGATGCTGCAACATGGTTTCAGCCGAACTCAGCTTTCTCTGTTTTCTCACCACTGCCAACCTGCCGCATCCGATCTAGCTCGGATTCGCGTACATATGTCGACGACACCCCAGACTGATCGTCAGCAACCCAAACGATAGAGGTGGTGGGATCCCTGCAGATCGGGCACCTGTGCAAGCCCACAGCGCAAGCCTCGCAAGCGGTTCGACCAAGCAGGAAACTTTCAGTGTACTGCAAGGATACTGACATCTTGACAGCAGCCCTCCCTGCCTCGCACAGACACAGGTGCCGGCAAGGCTGGCACAACATCCGACGAGGGCCATCCAAACAGACCACGCAAGGCTGCCGTGGTCGATCTTCATCTCCATGCAAAATACCAGGCGTGGAAAGAAGCAGCTTCTGGCAAAGCGCACCACATCTGTGAGACATAAAGAACATGTCCATACCGCGGCGGCCCAAGTCAGCAATACCGAACTGCTTCTGCAAACTGTGAATCTGCGGATCGGTCCAAGTCGTCCCAACTCCCTGAATATCAACGCACAGCTCCTGACCTCCGGAGTCTTGAAAAGTGAAGTGGCTGAATGCCGCAGCAACCTACAGGGCACTGCAGTCTTAGGCCTAGAAGCCTAGGCCTGCGAGAGACAAAGCTTCAACTTGCACTTTGGGCATCCGCCACCTCTGCAGCCTGGCCGCTCTGAGAGTCAACAAAGCCATCATTGCCATTCAACTTGACATAGCTTCCTGAGATGTAGCGTTCGGCTGTGACGTAGCGGCACCCGTCTTGTGCCTCGTCGCTGATCTTGAGGACATAAGCTGGAACAAACCTCACCTTGGAACACTCCGACTCCCTGACTTGGTCGATGGCAGCATTGAAATCTTTGGCAAATTCCTGCGCCCGACGATGGTTTTGCAAAAAGAACTTGTGCACGTCCTCGGCCCTGCATCCAGGAGTCGCATTCGATCAGCAAAAACCCACAAACCGTCCATGCTGTGCTCACACAACACTGCAAAAGAAGACAGGAGCGGCCTGTGCTTTGCGACAAACTTGCTTTCCTTCACGACTAAATGAAATCTGGAGCCGGACACCGCATCTTCAGAGTACCAGTGTGCACTCCGGGCATGATAGGCATATCCTCATTCCGCAGTGCTGCGCGATGCTTCACACCCCGTGATCATGCGGAAGCCCACCAATGCCTTCGATTGCCGAGGTTCGAAGCGCTCCCTGTGCAAATGGCTGGTGATGCAGATACCTCACACAATACAACGGGACACCGCCCGCAGTGCCGCAGCTCACAATGCACATTGCAACGTACCACTCGTCTTGATTACCGTGTGTTTTACCAAACCTTCGCACCCCACCACAATGAATCCTCGACGAAGCGGCACGAGGCGGGCGTCTCCACACGCACGCAGTTCCTCCTCCCCTCTCTGTATCATCAGCCAGGCCCAGCCTCAATAAAAATGGCCCGAAACAAGAGGCCCCCACGCTTCGATGCGCTTTGATGCTTCGCTTTGCCAAGGCCAAGTGGCATGGCCGAGCGCGGCTTCGGAGCTCGGATGCGCTCCCTCGCCATGCGTCGGGTGGCTCTAGGTCCTGCCGGGATAATAAGAGGCTTCAAACCGACAGTATGCAGAAGGACACAACATGGGCCCCGGGTTCACGGGCCATGAGACTCTGTGTTGAACGCAACACGCTTGGCAACACCGTCCTTTGCAGGAACGCGGGTCAGGGCCTCCTCGCCAAAGCCGAGCAGTGAGCCGTGCAGAGTAGACACCTTGTGCAGCCACAGCACTTCAGGAACCTCACCCTCTCTTCAGATAGGAATTTCACAAACAAGCGTTCTTGAATTCTCTTGCTGAGGCCACCGCCGAAGTACCTAGCTGGCCGAAAATGGACTGCAACTGTTCATGAACGACTTGACAATCATGAAATGTGCCGCCACCAAGGCGTGCCAAGCTCTGCAGCATCGACATGCCAAAATCACCGAAGCCCACCGTGTGCAAAATACACAGGTTGCCAAATTCCTGACGGATTGCCCGCATAACATTTTCAATACAGGCTGTGGGACGGTGCTCCCAAATCACTTCGGTTGGTTCACCATCGCTCAGAAGGATGCCAATCGTCATTCCGCCAGATACCAGGCTTCGGAAAGCTGCGAGGGCTTCCAGGTATCGCCCCGTGCCTTTCGGTCGAGTCGCCTTGCAGACTTCCCGCACCAATTCTTGCAGATGCTGGTCCACTTCCCGCCTGCAAGTCGGGTCTGGCCGTAAACGTGGGCACATGCACCAAGAAAACTTGCCCGGGCCTCTCAAAGCACACCTTGAAGGTGTCGTCAAAGGTCACCAGAGAACAAACGATTGCATCCATACCCAAGATTGCTTGCAGGAGATTCTGCACCGCATCAAAAACCATCTGGATTCGGTTCTCGCACTCCATGCTGCCCGAGTTGTCGACGAGAAAAACAACGTGAGTAATTGATGCCGTGTTTCCAACCTGGCAAACCGCCGCCACATAAAGCATAATACAGCATGAGCAGTACAACCAACTCATGCATGTCTGTATGATCGTGAATGCTCTCGCTCAGTGGCACCCATCCTGTTTGTTGCCCTACTGCTTGTTGCCAGACCAACGGCACTGCTTCCTGCGTACATACCCAAGTCCACTGTATCTCTGACCGCCTCCTGTTTATTGCTTGCTGCTTGCTTCATGGCATCAACCACTCTTGCACGCATCAGCCCGAGTTCGGTTGGGAATCCCTCTCGGGACCGTAAAATCTCTCCTTGTCCTTTTAACTAACTACGCATCCGTCTATCTTTCGCTCATATAACTAGTCATGTCCATGTTGCCAAGACTGCATTCCTTTGCGAGGCACTGGAGACGTCCTCCTTCTCTTCTTCGCTGGCGCTTTCGGTGGAAGCATCGCCCCGGCCATGATGCAATCCGGGCCTGTGTTGAGGAACTTGCGGGGCGACATAAACTAAACCTGCAGACTGCCACAGCTTGAGCACTCCAGAGTTCACCAGAGAGAAAGACTGAAGTCACCCCTGCCTGCCCCCAAGAATCAAGGGAAGCCACATTTGCAGGAGCTACTTCTTGTTCTGGGTTTGTGGAAGTGTCTGGCAGTGTGGGCTTACAGTAGTGGCGGCCAACTGTGCCCCTGAACAACATGAGGGGAACGAACCAGATTTTGCGAAGCACCAACGCGAACTTCAGCCCAGGTGGTGGCCTGGTCACAAGAGGCTTCGGGCGACTCTTCCTTGGCTTAAGGCCAGGCCTTAGGCCGAAAAGAGTTGATCACGGACCTGCACGACTCGCACGCCCGCCTCCTCCCAACGGTCGGGGGAGTCTGCAGCGGTCTCAAATATTGGAACATCGCGGTCTAAGTAGAGAACACGGACAAGGCCCGGTCCAGAGATCGCAGAAGACAGGAGTGGAAGGCCGAGGATTACAAGACCGCCCCGCTCGATCTGCACAGCGAAATCTTTTGGACAATCCTCTGCCCGATCGACAGCCTCAAAGCTGCCTTCTGCTGTGAAATAAACACCTGATCCCACCACTTCCCCGTAGTTCATGACCCGACCGGCTGCAGAATCAAAGGCCTGGCCAGCCTTGTTGCGAAACAGTGGGCGCAGGAGCTGTGCATTGGCTTCCCAGCCAGGAGTTCGGCCCTGAATGTACGCCACGCGCCACAAGTCCTCTTGGAGCGTGCTGGACCCAAGTAGTTCCGCACGGCATTGCACGCGCACCTGGCCAAGTTCTGCGATGCACTCGTCCACGGTCTTCCGTATGTCAGCGTCGAAACCATTAGCTTCCGCAGCAATCAAGAGGTCTCGCAGCTTTTTGGCGCAGGCCGGCGGCTCAGGTGGCCCAAAATTAAACCACGGAAAGTACACCTCAAATTTTGGCAGCCAGCTTGAGCTGCCAGAATCACTGGCACGTCGCTTGCATCGATGACTCCCGCGTTGGCGTTGGTGAAGCTTGTGTCGCCACAGCAGTCTTGCGGCACATGCGCTCAGGCCAACACTGCAGAAACTGGCTCGGGGGAATACCGCCATCCTGGTAGGCACAAAGTTGACATCTCGCACTTGCGGCCCCACAATCGCAGGAGAAGACAGAGACTGGCAGGTGCAGAACACCTGCATCGTTGAGAAACTAGGCTTGGGCCAAACCGCTAGGCTGGCCAAGGGTCTCAGACACATCTTCGCTCCCAAGCTGATTTGGTGGGTGCAGGTCTTTTTCTGCTCGCAGCGATGTCAACGGACACTCTGCAGGCAAATTGGCACCGGTTCAGGCGGCATCTGAACATCAGCATCAGGAGCAGCCCCATGAAGTGCAGCAAATGAGCTGGTCTTTCATGAACTGCAACGGATGAAAGCCGCCAGATTCATCCTCGGTGGGCATCATATCTTCCCATTGAGAAGACCCCTTTCCTGCAAGCGAGCTTCTCCCACTCACCGGCTGCCAATGTGCGTGCCTCAAGGCTTTGTCGAGTTCTGCACACGCCGCTCACGCTCACGCGTCGAACCAGTGTGCACAACGCTGCCTCGCACCAATTTGCCACATCTCGTCCAGACGGTCTTTGGGACAGGTGCCGCGCAGCACGTAAAAGACTGCGATGCCTATGGCATATGTCATCTCTGTCAGGCACAGACACCACGGCCTTGGTCTTGGCTCTTCACATGGCATCGAATAAAATTGTGAACGAATGCCACACGACAATTTCCACACGTCCAAGCCACAGTTCTGCCATGATGCCTGGCAGAAAGGATCCGTGCAAATGTACGGCAAGTCTTATTGGACTGAACTGCTGCCCTGCTGCTGTGCTTCGCAGGCAACAATCGCAAAGAACCATACAGGGCGATTGTCCCACCTGTAAAGTGCCAGAGGGTATGGCGCCAAATCCATATCTCAAAGGCCTTCGATTGGGTGGAATACACCTGGATGAAAGCAGGCGGCATGCCAGGTGCACAAGGGTTGAGCACTTCAACGCCAACAAAACTTCCTGCGGCATGGGGCAAAAGCGCAGCATGGCACCAACACCAGCAGAGCCGTTTCCCAAACAGTGGCGCGCAGGTAGAAGTCAAAGGTTGACAGGAACAGGGTGCCGGATGCCACGACGATGTCCACCCTTCCTGAGATGCAAATCAAAGATAATTGAAGAGGCCTCCCTAAACGTCATCTTCGTGGAACAACATGGAGCAACAGAACAACAAATTCATGGCTTGACGTCTCGTGTCCGTAGAAGGAGCGCTGCCCGCGGCGGATGAAAAGGTAGTCTGCGCTGTATGACGTTAGCACTACCTGAGCACGCAGAGCTCACGGAGCAATTTGAGCACACTTTAACACATACCCGTGGCCTACTCTGCAAAAGGCGAGTGGTTATTCATTCCACTCCTCGATGCCAGGGTGTATGTCACAGCCAGGCAGAAATACAGGATCATCTGCAGCATGTTGCCTTGGTCCTGCCACTGTTGCACACCCCTCCCCTTCGCCCCTTCGATGCCACTGAGCCACTCTCACCAACACATTTCACAAGCCTTGAGGTCCGCATACTGTAGAAGGCACCACCAAACTGCCCAAAAGGCGGCTGCTGCCGGAGCGAAGAGAAAGCAGCTCACTCCAACTAGCCAATGGCTGCTCCAGTGCTTACAAGAATGCGACTTGAAGCCAATCACCTGGGCCAGTGTTCGCTGCATGACAGCGCCGGCATTCCCTCGCAGCTTTGTCGAAGTTTGTGCCGAAACGCTGCAGCCGAGACAGGTCCAGAACCTTTAGCTTTTTCTTGCCATGCTGCAGAACCCCAAATGCTTTCTACTGCCTGCTTAGACGACTTCAACTAGACTTCGNCTCCCGAAACTCGTCTTGCCCCACCCTGCCTTGGCTTTGGCTCCTCTCTCAAACCGTTGGCGAGCTCGGAGGCGGTGGAACCCGCGCCCGGCTCCACCGAAGGACCCGAACTGAGAGCCACAGACGGTTCACAAACTTATACTTACTCTATCTATCTATCTATACATAATATATATATATATATATATATAGAGATATATCAAATATATAATATGTATATATACATAAATAATATATATACATAAATAATATATATGTGTATATATATATATATAATATACATATATATGTGTACACACGTTATATGCTTTTTGCTTGTATACACCATGTATTTGTTTTTCATGAAATTCTATCTGCAAATCCTGCGACCTCTATGCCCTCAGGCTGCAAGCTCAAGTAAGCTCTGGGCGCTTGTGGTGCCAGCAAGGAGCTGATGGATTCGTCCAGCAATTTCAAAGCTTTGGCACGACGGGCATCGTACTCCTCCCCATGTTCTGACCCAAACAGCAAGTGCAATGCTCAAACAGGGCGTTGCCTTGGAACCGGGTGCGCCGGGAAGTGGATCCCCAGCTTGCCTGAAGCCCCGGTAGCTAGCAGCTAAGCTTTCATTCTTCAGGCGCAGCGTCCCATCTTTTGCCGAGCGACACAGGCCACGCAGGCGGGGCAGGCCAGGGGGTCGAAGCGGTGGCTGCGCTGAGACCTCGCAAAAGAACATCAGAAACATGTGAACAAGTCAACCGATTCCTGCATCTCCAACTTGGCTTCAAACTCATGCCCGGAGCAGAGTTCCAGAGCCTTTCGACTGCAGAAGTTCTCACGGCTTACATTGAGCTGCTCAAGGAACGAGTGCTCAGGCTCTGACACGGCTCCACCGTCCTGTACACGACTGGGATCGTAGACGATGGCCTCGCAGATCCCCGGCGAGAATGCAAACCCCCTCTGCTGCCACCACCACCAGAACAACCTGCAAGACTACAACCACTATGGCTTACTGCTGCCACAGCTCATCGTGGCTTCGACGGCAAAGCTTGGAACCGTCCAGGTGCGAGTTAGGAGCGACAGGCCTCTCCCTTCTCTGCATCCTCCTCGAAAGCATCAAACATCGCAAGCTCTGTCGCCCTACTAGTATTTTCCGGACATTCAAGTACGAAAGTAAGCGTGGCAATCGCTCGTGTCCTCCGGCTGCCGTATTCGCAGAAGGCCAGGGGCTGCTGTGGAGGCCAAGTTGTGGGACAGGGCCTGGCATGCAAAGGACCCTTGTGCAGGAGCCAGTGCCCTCTGAACGCAGCAAGTGCTGGACTGCTCACGGTGTCGGACAAGCAGCTCCAACTGCACTGACCACCGGACGCAAAGCTTGCGGAAACAAATTTGCCTGGCGCAGCGCACAGAGAAAAACGGCAAGAGAGTTGCCAACTGTCTTGGATGATCTTGGTAAGCCGGCGGCGAACACAAAGTCTGGCCTGCAAGTTCGCACAGCTGGTGGCCGACGCAAGTACTAAGCCACTAAGCAGATGTGACTGAAACCACAGACAGACCAGTTACACAGGCACGACTTGGACATGTTGGATACATCATGCAACAGAGCCAAGCCCACACAAGTCAACTGAGGCTAGGGACGAATGGTCCCCATGCGCTTTGGCATGGGGAAACCTAAGGCGCGCAGTGGCGAGGTCCGTGCAAGAGCCAGCCAATCTCTCGAACGAGAACGGCACCAGTGCAGGTAGCGCAAGTGAAACCACGCCTGGCCAAGGCCACAAGGCCAAGGCACTGCACTCCCCACAAAGAACGGAAGCAGAGTCTGGCAGAGTACTCTCCTGGGGTCACCACGAAGAAGAAAGCCAAAGGTGCGAAGGGCCACTCAGGGAGCAGCCATGCAGGCCCCAGAAGCCTCGGCTTGAGGCTCGAGATCGGCTGGCCGGCTGGCTTCTGGCTTCTGCCCTGAAGCGCTGAGGCGAAGCACCCCAAAACCACGCAGGCCGAGACCTTCGCGCGCTGCGAGGCTCATTCTTCACTGCCGCACTGCATCTGCTCTCTGCGGCAAGGCGACGAGGCCGAAGGGCAGGTGCTGGCCTGGGAGGAAGACGAAGGCGGTGGGCTGCCAACCGCTACCCCCGGCCAAGGCCCGTACACTGCAAACCCCAGGGCTTCGGCACAAAGGGCAAGACCTGCGCGAAGCTTTGCAGGACCGCAGGTAGCTTTTGCGTAGAAGGAAAGAAGCCTTGCTAAGGCCCATGTCCAGTACTAGCTGCATGAAAGGCGAGAGCAACTCAGAACATGCCCCACCTCCAAAGGGTAGGCCTGAGTCGCAGGAAATGGCAGTGTCCCAACAAGTCCATGCATGCTCGAAGCTAGGTTGCGGGGCATGCCGCAGGCCAAGCGCCAGGGCGACAGTCAAACCACAGCAACTCAGCAGGTCAACCACTGCGATGAGCTGAAACACATTCCACAAAAAAATGGTCCAAGTTCAAGGCCCCCGTGTGGGCAGAAAGAAATCCTGCACAGGGCACGAACCGTGGCAACCGTAACTCCCGAGCGATACGACAAGGCTGGATCACGTCCTTCTCCCTGTCGGTTCGAAACACCTGCCACGTTCCAAGTGCCTCTGCCATGTGCTGTCACGCACCGGCCTCTACGACTTCCCAGACAAGAACCACCTGCAGTGGCCATTTCAACCAATTGTAGGTGCATTCGACGGCAACAACTGCAACGAGAACCGCACAACAGACGAAGCCGCACTGGCAAAAGCCAAATAAAGGCACAGTGCTCGAATCGACCTCGAAGGATCAAACTTCTGCCCAGTTGAACAGTTGAATGCACACATGCCCGCCGGGCTCTGGCAGCGTCATACAGTCTTTTTGTCCGCTGCCCCCAGGCTCGCGGCTCGTGCGGGTGTCCGGGATTTCAGCTACTACGAAAAGCGCGTCCATCTCATCACAGCAGCGTCTCGTGCAGTCGTAGTACCTCGGCTCGGCCCATTGGCACGATTGGCCACTTTCCAAGCACACAGTCTTTGCCGGCGAGCAGCGTGTAGGGCCGCGCTGTGATAGAACGGACTACCCAACCCGTTTCCGCCAGTTGCTTGCGCAAGTGGTCCTCTGTCGTGCGGCGAGGACCTGTCCATCCATATCCTGCATTTCCTGCGAGGCTCAGAGACGAAGAGAGAAAGAGGAGAAGCACTGCACACAAGCAAAGGCGGTCCATCGGAGAAGGCATGGAGAAGCAAACGGCCGCCCTCTCTGACACACGCAGCGGTGGCACGGAGCGCGTCGCGCTGCGCCTCGTCGTCACCTAGGCTGGCAGGCACTTACAGGCTCACACGCGTGTCCTTCAGTGTTGTGTTTGCCCTGGGGGCCTGGCCAATTCCGTGGAAAACAGCAAAATCAAGGACGGTGTCGTATGGGAGGTCCGTAATTTCAGGTACTTCGCTCAATGCAAACACATCGGCTTGGTAGACCTGTGGCGGTCGGACATGGCATTTAGCAGCTGGCATCGCAGCACCCTGCCACCAATGCATCTACCAAAGTTGAACTGCGGCGGAGCAACGCGCATTGACCTCAAGAGGACGACATGCATCACTGTGTTGACATATGCGCGAATCCCACCGCACTATCCCACAGTTGTTTTGCCGCGATGGCCAAATAATCTAGTTGTAAGAACAAACCCTCTTCACTTAAATCCCAACTGCGGTCCCAGTGGTGCCAATCGCCAAAAAGAAAAGCCTTTCATGCATGTCCCAGCTGCCCTGACATCTTCCCGGCTGCATGCAATCGTTCGCATGCAAGAGTCACAGCAGCCGGCACAATGTCGAAGGCTGTGACGTCGAAACCGTTTTCTGCAAGGAAGACTGCCTCAGATCGAGGGCTTCCAGAGGGACAGCTTGGCCACGACCTGGTGTTTCGCCTGGTAACAAAATCACTGATCACGACTGGTTTGCACTTATTCGGCCACCCGGCATTCTCTCCGGCTCCACAGCCAATGTCGAGAATCCGAGGACCCAACAGTTCGCCTGGCGAGCAGGCCACGACTCTGCAAACCTCCAACCCAACACTGAACTTGGCCAAGCAGCCATCAGCCAGTGCGACAGCCAGGGCTGGCTGGGGAATTCCCACATCCCAGGCGGCACCCTCGGGAGCCTTCAGGGTCTCTCCGTGACACCCAGCTGGCTGATGGAATAACTGCTTGGGGCAAATCCTCGTAGGCCCTTTCAAAGAAACTCAATGGCGGAGCGCGATCCAGGATGCGCCCCGAGTCGGGTGGGTCCATGGCCAAGCCAAAAGGGAACAGGCACTTCCTTCTGAGTCGAAAGCTCTGTCTGATTACATACATGCATACAGACGAACATACATGCATACATACATACATACATAATTGGATACCTACAAATCCACATGTGCATGTGGATAGGTAGGTAGCTGCTAGCTCGATAGATAGATAGATAGATACATGGCGGCCATATAAGCGTGTCGTCTACATACATACCATCTCAGAACAGATTGATGTACCGCAATTAACGTCAAGATGACCCACACCCGCACGGTCGCACAGCAACCTCTTGTGCTTGCGAGGAGTCTGGAAGGAACGAACTAGTTTGGGTGCAAAGCTTCGCCTTGCATTCATAAGCATTGAAAATGTGAGCAGGGCCTCGGGAGGTTGCAAACTGGTCTGCCATCCCAAACGATTGCCCAAGGTGCAACATGCAGACTGAATTACGAGGGCCCGATGCAAGCCTAGCCGACGGTCGGGACCATAATTGACTTTCAGCAACGTTTGTCACGCAGTGACCTGAGTGCTCGTACATCTGGGAGTTGTTTACATGCTGGTTTACACGACGTTTCACCACCGCGTGATCAGGAAAAAAACGCGCAAGATGCCGGCACGGGAAGTCTGAAGAAGTCTCTTGGAATTTGTGGATCCGGGTGGCTTTCATTGTCGCGATCATGGGCAGATGGTCGTAAGCTTGAATGTCAGGCACGGTCTCATAGGAGGCCAAAGCAATCTGCACAGTGTTGTGCCTATACCAGCCAACACTGTCCAGCCATCCAAACCTCAAGTTTTGAGGGATACGACAGGACTGCGACAGGAGACCTTGACTCCATCACTCTATCGAGCTACTGAGCTACTTCGAAGCTACTGCGCCTCAGGTTGCATCAGGCCTTTAGCACGGGAGTTGGTGCGTCCAGGGAGCTGGAAAAAATGTCGCCCCGAATCTTTGTCGGAAGCTTCCGTTTTAATTTTTCGCTGAAGCCACTTGCCATCCTCCTTCCAATTAAAGTATGCCGAGAGCAGCTCCGTGTGCAATGCCTCTGCGCCGCCCCCGTCATTTGAAGCTGAACCTCCTCTCCTCAGCGGTCGTGGCATCGCAGCACGATTGGAACTAGCTGCTGAATCCCTTTGGCAAACCTCCTTTCGACAGAGAAACCACGTTGGCGCAAGACTCGTGAAAGAAGGGGGAGAGAGAGAGAGAGAGAGGGAGGGAGGGAGGGAGGGAGGGAGGGAGGGAGGGAGGAGAGAGAGAGAGAGAGAAGAGAGAGAAGAGAGAGAAGAGAGAGAAGAGAGAGAAGAGAGACAGACAGAGAAACAGAGAGAGCGAGAGAGACAGAGAGACAGAGAGAGCGAGAGAGACAGAGAGACAGAGAGCGAAACAGAGAGAGAGAGCGTGTGTGTGCGTGTGACGAGCAACAACGCGCCAAAACCTCCCGAAAGATAGACACAGCAAACCACATGACCTGCGACGACAGAGCCAAGAGCCAAGTCAAGTAATTGATGCCATTGCAAGATCCCCAACACCGTGCAACACCCCAGGGTGGCACGCCCCGTACGGCTTGGCAAATAAAGCTTTATTAAAGACCTCTCGCTTCCTGTCCAGGTCACCTGCCAGCCCAATGTTGCGAAACATCGCCCAGTCGGCTGAAGGAGACGAGATCCAGCAGGGTCAACCGGCAACCTAGCTGTGCTCCCAGCATGGCCTTGCGCACACGCACGGGTGAAGACCCCGCAATTCGAAAGCTTAGAAAACCCGAGCCTCAAAGGGCTCGACTCTGTAGAATGGCCACGGGACTTCAAGCCGGGAGTCCAGGGCGGCATCGATCGTTAACCAAAACCTCATATTACATGGCACTTTGGAACACGACAACTGGCACTGCAAGTGACCTCCATGCTTGCCTCGAATCCCTTCTGCGGTCGGGCGGCATGTCTTTCATTTTCGAGCTACATTCGGAACGAGTGTATATCTCCCCCCGAAGGTCACGCCCGGAGTACGTCAAGGAGTCTTTCTTCAAAAGCTCCAAGCGCTTGGCCGGATCAGTAAAGCAGTCTACAAGAAAGCGCGCGCCGCTTTCAGTGAGTTCGAACTTCCCCTTCTTCTCTGATACATAGCCNGTCAAGGAGTCTTTCTTCAAAAGCTCCAAGCGCTTGGCCGGATCAGTAAAGCAGTCTACAAGAAAGCGCGCGCCGCTTTCAGTGAGTTCGAACTTCCCCTTCTTCTCTGATACATAGCCTTTCATATCCTCGAATGCAACCAATCGATTGTTGAAGTCTCCCCAGATTAATGCTGCAAACTTCTGACTGCCACGCTTTGAGACATTCAGCATGCGTTCCAAAGCTTGCAACTGTCCGAGCTTTGACTCGTCGTCTGTGTCGAGATTCGCGCCCAACAGCATCAGATCCACGTCGCTGCCATCGACATGCAGCAAGACTTCCTGCTTCAGAATTGCCTTGAAGGAAGGCTCGAACTCGTTCTTNGACTCGTCGTCTGTGTCGAGATTCGCGCCCAACAGCATCAGATCCACGTCGCTGCCATCGACATGCAGCAAGACTTCCTGCTTCAGAATTGCCTTGAAGGAAGGCTCGAACTCGTTCTTTCGGGCAGACTTGCAGGTAAGCGATAACGTCTCTGGGAAGCAGTCGTGGTGATTGCTGGAAGCATCATTTTCACTCTCTTTGACCAGTCGACGACTAACAGCAACATGCATTGAGACGTAGCGTAGCCCATCACCGGCACTCTTTACCAGCTGTGCAGGTATCTGCCGAATGAGGAGTGATGGATCATCCTCATTGAACACATACTCGTTGGCTTCAGATGTGTTCATGGCTCGTCTGAGCAAGCAGCGAAAGTTCTGGACATCGTCTGGAGCTATGCAAACATCAGTCAAATACAAAGCTATCACATCGCATTTCAGAACAGAGCAAGCCATGTCACCGTAAAGCAGCTCGTGAAGCGAGTCGATGGTCGGCAGCTTCCTGTTTACTTTAACGAACCCAAGCCAGACCTTAAGTGTTGTGCCTTGTCCGACGTGCAGCATCACCATAGAGCGCATTGGGAGGTGATACTGGGCCCGCAAGTTCCATTCACTTTGCCAATGTACAATATCCCCAGAAATCGTACTGCATTTGCTCAAGCCAACTCCGTCCGGCCACCCAAGCTGTAAGTACAAGTTGGTGCAGCCGTCGTCTTCAGCTATGCCATGTTGAAAGGCATGCCCATCCGCCCAACCGAAATAGGTGCCTCGAACATCATTCATCAACAGCTCCATATTCACGTACTGGAGTGAATCCAAACAAACCACCTCCTCCAACCTCATGCGATGCTTAAATGCATCCGACAGTACCGTCTCCAGCGGTGTGTGCTTGTATGAAGGCATTGGGATGTGGAAAGAGAATCTAGGATTCCGTGTTGAGGCAAGGTCCGCAGTCATGTGAAACATCTGCAGCAGCTTACCATGCGCAGGGGAAACTTCGCACTGCTGGCCGGCTATGTCACGCCCGAAATATGTCAAGGAGTCTTTCTTCAAAAGCTCCAAGCGCTTGGCCGGATCAGTAAAGCAGTCTACAAGAAAGCGCGCGCCGCTTTCAGTGAGTTCGAACTTCCCCTTCTTCTCTGATACATAGCC
>BGNK01006599.1:538-24265 GCA_003297005.1 Symbiodinium sp. clade A Y106 | reverse complement strand
ACTTCGAAGGCCTTTTTTGCTCAGCGATAAAATAGGTGCACTTTTAGGGTCTTTGAGGGTTGAGCCTGGAGGTTCCAAGCTAACAGGTTCCACTAGAGGCATCTCCCAACAATTCCCTGGAAAGACTAATTATTAAGGCCCCTATATTAAGGAGGATCTGTGCCTCAAGAACACGGTGCCGCGCTTCGTCTATCGGGCTCTGCGCGAGGATGAGGACCTCCACAGATCCAAACGGTTCCACGGTTCGGCAGAGGCATTAGGCGAATAGAAGTACGTGATCTCTGCAATTTACCTGTTTGGCAGGCACTTCAGTGTACTTGTGTCTTTGGGTCGCACATGGAATGGTCTCAAGATGTCTCACGCTTTCAGGCATAGAACTAGACATGAATTATTCAGGCGGCAATCAGCACTGAGAAGACCACTGCGGATGCCGTTCATACCGGTTCTAATATACTATGCTTCTGCGATCTTCTGCGGACGACGAGCGGGACGATCGAAGAAGCCTAAACCCTAAACCGAAGACAGGGAGCGGAAGAGGCAGAGCCCGCCACGTCGAAGCCACTGCAACACAGCGAACGACAAGATTGAGTGCTACAGCGGTATGCGTAATTACCAACAGTGTTCCTTCTGCTTCCTTCTATAATTATACATCAGAACATAGCCCAAAACCCTATCCTAATGATTTAGGGCACCCATAATGTGACTTCATCCGCGCGTCATGCCCTGTCTGCAGGACACTCTGGCTGGACTGCGGGCTCGTGATCCCAGTGCCGAGCGTGCCCATGCTGAGTTCATGCACGTTCAACTTTGCTCATTGGCCCATGGTGATGTCCGGAGGGTAAATCACCGGCTCTAACGACACTGTCGTACCGTATGCTTACGACCGGATGTCTTCTTCTCAGAAGGTTGCAGGTCTTCGACTTGATGCGAAAGACCGTTTGAGGTGATTTCTTTTCGAAAAGCCAGATACAGCTGTACAGCTCACTTTGGGGTTTTGAGTTCGGGCTTTCAAGTCTTGGGGTTATGCTCTTGTTTCGTAATTCGGGTTCTTACTTGGGCCTACGTCAATTGATTCTCACCTAGTCACAGATTGCAGCACCGAGGCAGTATGATGCAGGCCCTTGAGGAAGGGGCAGTCGCAAATCAGTATCTGCACACCACCACGTGCCCGGAAGTGGCACTCTACTATGCAGAAGCTTTTGGGAAGAATTCGAAGCACCAGATTGTGGAGATTGAGCTGGAAGGTTTCAACGGTGAGGTCTTCGATGTTTCAGACGCCCAGGCCTGCAATCGCTACGGAATCCGATACGGTAGCCGAGCATACAATTTTGCTGTGAAGCACAAAGTTGTGATGCTCAAGGGTTATGTGCATCCCAGTCGGTTGGGAGAGGTCCTGCGAACATCAGACTTGAGCCTTCTGTCTTTCGGCACGGGACCCTCATGCGCGGATTTTACATCAATGCTGCCCCTCTTCGCGCGACGGCAACTCTGCAACTGGAGAAGAGGACCACCCACGATCACTTGCAGGAAGCCTGAAGTGCGCAAGTCACAGCATCAGGCCTTGTGCGATGATGATAGCATTCAGGGCAGAGTCCTGGACGAAGCTGCTGAGAAGCTGGAGGCAAAGATGGCCAAGCTCCAAGCTCAGCGGAGCCTCATCAAGTTATTGTCAGAGCCAATCAAAGAACGCCAGAGGCTGGAGGCACAACGTCAGGAAGATTTGAAGCGGAAGCGCGAGGAGGAGCAGCAAATCGAGGAAGAGCGGCAAAAAAGGCTGAAGAGCGAGGAAGCAGACGAGCGTCAAGCAGAGCTGTGTGGGCCGAGGATATGGGCCCGCTGTTGCTGGCGGGATCATGTCCTTCAAAATTTTGACCGGCATGCCTTGCAGGTGGCCCTAGGCAGCAACAGCTACATCATTTTGTGGGACCGTGCCAAGGGCCATCGCTGGAAAGGCATTCCACGTGAGCTTGCAAACAAACTCAGAGGTCGCGCAAAAGAGCTGCCACATGCGACACTGGTTGCATTAAGCCCGGATTCAGATTGCTACTATGTGCAGTTCAGTGACGGGAAGTCTCACTATCGTTCCCCACCTGGGCTCGTCACGGCCCTGCAGGACGACTCCGAGCCCCCTTCAGTGGTAGCCTTGGGTCCGGAGAGCTCATGGTTTGTTGCGTGGCCAAATGGGAAAACGAATCACCACGGATTGCCGAAAAGCCTCCGCAACATGCTGTCCTCAAACAAGGATCGGTCTGTTGCGTTTCTCAGTATTTCGGGCGTGGATTGTGGTCAAGATGTAGATTCTGCGGTATGGTTCCTCCGCTGGCGGGACGAAGGGCGGAAGCCAAATTGGAGGCTTAGTAGGAATGCGCCGTCATCGCTACAGCAAACTGCAGAAAACGCCGGCAATCTGCGAAGCATCGAGTTTGGAAGCAGTGACGACTGGGTTCTTCGTTATGCAGACTGATCCAGCCCGAAAGCAGATGCCCAAGAGAGTTGCTTGTGAGCATGCGCTCACCCACACACACAGACAGCCACTACTACCTACCTACTTAGCTGCCGACAAACTGTGTATATACACTGGTACGTATCTGTGCATCCTGCTTGAACATCAAGTTCATCTTGAACGACATATTCACAGCCTAACTGACTGCTGCACAGGGCTCCTGGCCCTAAGATCGGAGCTTTAATCGAAGAGCTGGCTGACCTTGAGACTCTGGCTACAAGTAGTTGGCGTGCAGCGGTTGCAGTCCCCGTACGGATCTTCACTGAGCTCAATAGCCCATGCTGCTCCATCCTCGAGCTATCGGATGCAAGACAATACGAACACCTAGTTTAAGGCCAGGAAATGCAGAGTTTAGGACCCTGAACTACTGATTCCGTTGAGCTGTTTCGGGAGAAGTGTCGGGTTGGGGCTGAACCTTGTGGGTGATATAACGTCTGTGGTAGTAATTTCGGTATGGAATCGGGTCCATGCTGTTGTGTTCATGCTGTTTCGGACAAGTTTTGAAAATCCAGGTGCATTCGGCAGGCCGGTGTATCTTTTACCTATGTTTCGCGAACTCGGCATTATCGTGCTTCGCAGGTACCAGTGTTCTTGCAGCAGCAGAGTAATCAATGACAGTTTCCTGGTCCATGTTGCGAGTGATTGGCGTTTTTGTCGGCATGGCATTAGATGAGGGCAAATCCGAGCAAGATCAGTCACGTTCGTACTTCAGCACGGGTCGTTCGTGTTTGGCACAAAGTGTCATGCCTTTGCCCGTTGTGCTTCATGGTCTCGACATTCCTGGTCCTGGTGACGTCCTGTAGCATGCTGGTGCCCGTTGTGCCTGATGGTCTCAACATTCCTGGTCCGGGCGACGTCCAAGGGGCATTGACAAATGCTCATGCTTGCTGGTGCTTGAACCGGCGAAAGGACCGTTATGTTGAACTTTTGCGGCTGGAGACTGGTATATCTCCTGGTGTAGGAAAGCGGCTGCCACTTCCACAGGAAGTGAAATTCAGGGGCATCTTACCGGAGCCTGTGCCAAGTGCAGTCGCAAGTCAGGGGAGGAGATCGTATTCTCTCTTGCCACGAGAAGATGCCCGTCAATTCAGGCAACTGTCTGAATCTCGCAAGAAATCATGTATATAACTGGATGTGTTTTTGTATTTTTGTTTCTTAATCACAAAGTAGTCGCATCCAGAACGATAGCATCGATTGCTTAGGACTTTGTTGCTGGAGGGCGGTCACTTCAAGATTTGGTGGCCGAATTTGGCCCAGTGCAATGGGAAGAGGTGACAGCTCATACAAATCAAGCTTGGGTGGTTTAAACTGTAGTTTTTTCATATATTCGAGAAGTAATCAGCTAGAGGCCTAGGCGACTCGGGAAGCATTGTGTTCATTGCAGGTTCGTGTGCTTGTGGAGTACAGAGAGACGGCCGATGCTCGTGGCGGTCATGCAGCAGGGACCAGCTCGGTCACGCAGTTATTCGAGAAACTGCACAGGGATCTGGATGCCGGTGTAGTAGACGATGTCCGAGCGGGGCTTCAGGTTCTTGAACAGGCTCTAAAGCCATCTTCTGGCATGCACAAGAGGGCTGGTGGCTGCGGCGGGGTTCAATATCGAGCTCTTTTCATGTTGGATGCCGTGCTGCTAGCAGACAACTTGCGAAGTTTATCCACCGATTCTTGGGAAGTGGATGAGGGCACATTGCTTCAGACGGTGGTGAGGCAGCCTAAGCCTTAGATTCAGATGTGTGCACTGTGTCGTTGCATGATTGTGTAAGCCTGGTTGTTGTGGTCGTTATTACGGATGTCGCAACTGTCGCACGGTGGAAACACGGAGAACGAGAGAGAGAGAGTGAGTGAGTGAGTGAGTGAGTGAGTGAGAGAGAGAGAGAGAGAGAGAGAGAGAGAGAGAGGGGGAGAGGGGGAGAGGGGGAGAGAGGGAGAGAGGGAGAGAGGGAGAGAGGGAGAGAGGGAGAGTGGGAGAGAGCTGGAGAGCTGGAGAGCTGGAGAGCTGGAGAGCTGGAGAGCTGGAGAGCTGGAGAGGTGGTTAAAGCTAGAGAGCTAGAGCTAGAGCTAGAGCTGGAGCTGGAGCTGGAGCTGGAGCTGGAGCTGGAGCTGGAGCTGGAGCTGGAGCTGGAGCTGGAGCNGAGAGAGAGAGTGAGTGAGTGAGTGAGTGAGTGAGTGAGAGAGAGAGAGAGAGAGAGAGAGAGAGAGAGGGGGAGAGAGGGAGAGAGGGAGAGAGGGAGAGACAGAGATAGGTCTACTCTAGACAAAGGGAGGTGGAGAGAGGGAGGGAGTGAGACGGAACTTAGCCACTGCTGTTGGTTTGGTTCTGGTGGGGCCAATGTCATGGTTGTGTTGAGACATTTGAGAAGAGAGATCGGGCTGTTGACCCAGGTCGTTGTCGATTGCTTTGGACCCTGACTTGGCAGACCACCTATCAGCTGGACTCCGAATGCCAAGAAAATCTGCACTTTATCAATACCGCCAAAGTGTTGATTTCTGCTGCATGTTGTGGGCGAGAAAGCACTTGTTTTCCAACGACCTGCGGTGGATCTCCCATGTTCGGCTAGATTCATCACCTCAGTACGCCCGAAACTATTTGGTTGGCGAGCTGGACCGAATCGATTTGTCACAGGTTTCATCGGCCAGAATCGACGATGTGTTGGTTGGCCCAAGATAAGTTTCGAGACTAGTGTTTGTGTGTTTGTGATTGTTGTTGCGTAACAGACATGGGTGTTGAATCTGGGCTGTGGTCGCTGCCTGACCTAGATTCTGAGGATAACCTTGAAAATAGAGGCAGGTGCTTTCCGTTTTCGATTCCACTGGCAGACTTCGACCACCTTCTCCATCATGTTATGGAGGAAGTCGAAGGGGGTTTCAGCACGGCGGCAAAAGAGCTTTGGGACAACTTCGATGCCCAAGTTAGTGCATTGGCAAAAGTCTTCTCCAATCGAGATCATGTAGACTCTTGGTGGCGCACATGGTTAGGCCCCCCTAGCATTTCGATATGTCGCAGGCAAGTTACATCGTGGGGATTCGGGGCCTTGGCTTAGAAGGTCGCTGTCGTGTCATTTCCGCAGCGCCCGGCCGAGCAAGTATACATTCAAAAGAACATCTGGGACTCCACGACCATTCCCGAGCACTCGAAGGCTGGACTAGCGTCGATGTTTTCATCAGTCTGTCCGACATACTGCAAATCGCGCTGGCATTATGCATTTGATGTGATGCATTGGCTATCCAAGAGAGAAGCCCTCATCCAGCATCTGGAGCCAGAGTCTGGCCAAGGACATATTGTAGGGTCGAAATGGCACCATCATCGTCCGTTTGTGGGTTTGGCCCGATCCTCAACCTTAAACTCTTATGTCCCGTGCTTGATGAGGAGCACGGCCTCGCGGGGATGACTTGTCCAAAGCAGAGGGCGAAGGTTTGCGCAAGCTGGCGACAGATCAGCTTGAGAGGTCAGTTTTCTGGGCCATGTTCTGGGCAGTTTATCGTCTGGAGGTTTGGGGTTTCAGGGTGCGCAGCTGGCTAAAAGGGTGCCCTTGTCCAGAGCACCAGGGAGACTCGCAACAGCGGAAACGGAAGGCTCAGCGAAACGGCCCTGAGCCATGCAATGGAAAAGAAAACTGCAAGTGCAAGGGTCGCAGATTGATCGAGCTGGCAAGTGGGCAAGCTCAGCATTTTTTGCGTGAATTGCAATCGTTGCAACTAGAAAGCTTCCAGCCTGCTGCTGCGGCCCTTGCCAAATTGCGAGCTATTGGCCAATCCCGCTTGGCCGATGATGTCAAGGAAGCTCTCATAACAGCCCAGCGCAAGGTCTTGTTGCGGTTCGAGCAGGGTTCAGCCTACTACAGCAAGTTCCCGTGGTGCGTGGTGAAGCTCATTTATTACATCCTGCTACCTGCAGGGGCTGAACGGGCAACGGCGGAGAGCAGCAGCAGAAAGCAAGCCGCAGAATGGTGCCATCAATATGATGCAGGGCAGCTGGAAGTGCGAGGCACGTTTGCCAGTCATTTGTTTGAGGGCGATTACCTAGTATCCATGCGCAGATGGGGTGGTGGTCAAGACACTGCGATGAACAACGACCTTTTTGCTGAGCTGGTTGGATATGGTTTAAGCTTGGTCTCCATGCAGCGCTTGGAAGGCCGGCACCACTTGGTAAACCTGAAAATGGGGCCCAGCCGGGCTAGCAGTGCTACTACGATCTCCGCTGCATTGCGCAGACGGCAGAATCGAGATGTGCATCAAGAATCCTTCAGGGCCGAATTTGACGACTACCTGCAGCAGTTCGATGCGCTGGTGCCCGAGGATTGGAATTCAATGTCTGAGTTGCACCGGTTGATCTCAGGCCACCACCTGGCCATCATGTTCAAAGACATGACACAAGAGGACTCCATCATCTGGCAACAAAGCTCCGCCACGAAGCTGTGCAGTGCCCCTGAAGTTTTGGAGCTTCTCAATCATGTCAAAGTAGTCCTTCAAGAAGGTTCTGTTTATGCTGTGCCAATTTGTGTGGGAGCAGACGGTGCGACAACCTATCAGGTCATGCAGCTGCTGAGCTTTAAGCCATCTGCCAAGAAATACATTGAGCGGGTGGTGGGTTGGGGCAATGGGGCAGACAAGTGGCAGGACCATGTTGCCGTAGCAATGCTGGGCCGACACGTCGTCCAGCCAAGCCGAGAGATTATCGATTTGGACCCACTAGAGTCACCGCAGCAGGTCTGCCCACTTGCGCCGAGCGAGACCTTTGTTTCTCTTGCAAGCAATGTGGAGGCGTTTCCCGTGCAAGCAATGTTCACTCTTGGCTTTGAACATGTGTACCAGTTTCAAACGGTCAAGCACATTTGTCAATTCTCCGAAGATGCGATGATAGAGGCCTTAGAGGCAGATCCAGAGGATGGAACTGGGGAGGACGATGGGCCACTGAAGTTCTCAAACCTTAGGCGGGGTTCAAGCGTTGGCAGCCAGGCGTCAGTCTCTGATGCAGGCTCCAGTTCTGACGGCAGGGTTACAAGACGGGCGTTGGAGATAGTTCCTGATATGGCCTTCTTGATGCACAGCCGCATTTTCGAAGAACTCACGTGGGGGGGGGTGTGGGGTGCTTTGTGCTTGTTTCTGGTTTCCTGACCGTTTGAGGTTTCGGTTGAACACCTCGAGGCGCAGGGTTGAGGATTCGACCTTAAAATTGTAGGCTTTATGGTTTGGGGATCCTAGGGTTGAGAGTGTAAGGGCGTAGGAAGTTTAGGGCTTGGGTGTCTGGATTTACAGTAAGGTACGAATGTTCTGGAACAACCCCCACTCCAGTTTCAATGCAAAAGCCCTGAGCCACAACTTTACACCGTGGCTCCCAGGCAGCGTGCTAAAGAACTTGGTCAGCGTGCGGCGGCGGCTGGCAAACCATTGGGCTGCAGGGTGCATGAGAAGCCAATGGTGGACTGGCTAGTATCGCACAACCTGGCAACCCTGACACCCAGGGGCGAGCTTTTACTTCTCAGCACCTCGCTGGAGACGGCGACTACGCTTGGGAACCCAGTCCCTGTCCCCGAACCTACATCCAATCTTGACAACAGTCTGTATGGCCTGCGTCGGAAACTACAACTCCAGGGTTGGGAACCGGGTGCAGCATCCGCATCCTCTGTTGGGGACAAGGTGTACAATCGAAGTAATTCCTTCCGCCAATACCTGGCTTTGCTATTGGACAGAACCTTGGTACTGTTAGGAACTTGCTAGCTCAGCACAAACAGAGTGTATAACCCCGCCGACTCGCCACCGGCCGCTGAGGACCAGATGATGTTCTTCGCTACCAGGAGCAGAATGCGTTCTCGCATGCGGTCATGTGCGGGGGATACTACGATTGTGTGCGCACGGCTTTCCTGAACGACCCTGCTTCCGTACCTTGGGTTAGTTTGTTCTTGCGGCACATCTGAATGTGTAAACTGTGTGTATAACGGCATGTTACTGTTTCAGTGTTGTCAGTCATGTGTTATGTGGCTTAGGTGATTGATGTTCCACGGAACATGAATGCTGCTGGGTACGGTGCACTTCATACTTTTTTCCTGCAGAAAACCGATTTGGACCCACGGGAGCAAAGGGAAAACGCTGCTTGGTTTCGCACAAACAAAGTGAAGACTCTGAAGAATTCTGGCGACCGCCAGCCGCCTGTGCGGAGACGGCGGCCCCAGGGCAGTCGGCCCGTTAGGAATCCGCAGCATGCTGTCGCAGATGAGCCGAGGGCAGGTGGGGCTGAGGCGGAGAATCATCGACTCAGCGATGCTTTGATTGATGTGTCGAGTGACAGCGATGCAAATGTGCCAGCGGTTCAGACTGGCGATGCCGTTTCTCACGTGCTGGAGATTGCTAATGCGGATCTGGCATCGGCGCCAAATCCAATTGACGATGCTGAGCCCGCGCATGTGTCGGAGGTTGCTAGAGCCGGGACTGCTGACCCCCGAGAAGTGTTGACTGTGCGACAGCGTTTACGGTGGCCCGTGCCGGCCCCACTGCCCGTGCCAATTGAACCCCGTGTGAAGAACGATGGACACCGGATGGTGACTGATGCTCTGTTGCCGTATGTAAGGCAAGTAATGCTGGACAATAACTTTTGTGCCAGCCCGGCTCGTGAGATAGTTCATGAAGCACTCATTCGAGTCGATTTTGCAGGTTTGCGATGCTGGGGAGCGAACCAGCTGTACTCCCGCAAGAGAACTGTTGAGGATTTGATCATTCAGCATTATGTCGATGCAGTGCGACTGACTCTTTGACAAGATGTGATGCGCTGTGGGGTAGGGCCATCTCAGGGCTTGGGGTTCAAGGTTTTGAGGCTTAAATTTAAGGTTAGGTTTTGTGATTTTGGAGAGAAGGTTTAAGGTTTTGAGGTTCGGTGTTTAAGGTTGAGCTTTAGGGTTTGGGGTTGGAGGTTTCGAGGCTCGGGGATTGGAGTTTTGGGCTGAGCTGAGGAGGGTTTAAGGTTTTGAGGCCTCGAGAGTGAGGTTTATGGTAGGAGGTTTGAGGATTTTTGAGGCCTGCAGGTGTTGAGGTTTAGGGTGGAAGGTTTTTTGTTTGTTGTTCTGCTCTTATCCAAAACTCAGGCCCGGCACACTACAAGACCTGCCATATTTGATCCTGGCCTTAATCCTCCTGCCATAAACCCCATCTTAACCCTCCTAAACCCAAACCCCAAAGCCCCAAACCCTAACCTCGCCGACTCTCCATTACACTAAACTAGAAGAGTGCCTTTTTTAAAGCAAATCCAACAAAAATATAAGAGTCTAAACCTCCAAACACGATCCTGCTCGGTATGCGCTGAAATGTTCTTCAAACTAGATCCGAATGGCCTTAGCCCCAGACCCTAAAAACACAAGCCTTTGAAATACAGAACTCGTTTCGGTGCATGGGACACACGGAAACAAGAGTCAGTTCGTCAACGAGTTCGTCAATTCGTCAATGGGCACATGTTAGTTCGTCAATGGCAAGAGCTATCGTAGACTTAAAGTTCGTCAACCATTGACGAACTGGTTTTCCATTGACGAACCATTGACGAACTATTGACGAACTGAGCTGGTTGCAGCCCCAAAGCAACCCCCAATCTCGAGAACAGTGGTTTGGTTTTGGGGTGGTTTGGTTTTGGTGGCTCGAGGGGTAGGGGGAGTTTAGGGTTTAGGTTTTAGGGTTTCGGGGTAGGGTTTAGGGTTTAGGGTTTAGGGGTTAGGGTTTCAAAAAAAGGGTTTCGGGGTAGGGGAAGGGGGTCTTGGGTCACTTATGTACCTCTCTCTTCCTTGATTTGGGGGGGTTGGGTTTTTAGGATTTTTTGTTGTTGTGTTCTGCTCTGATGCTGGCCTTAATCCTCCTGCAATAAACCTCATCTTAACCCTCCTAAACCCAACCCCAAAACCCCAAACCCTAACCTCGCCGACTCTCCAGTACACTAAACCAGAAGAGTGCCATTCCTAAACGGAACCCAAACCTCGTGTGGCCCAACTTGGGTGTACTGTTTGGGCATACAAGGGTCGACAGCTTTAGCGGTGCACTCCTTTAGTGGGGTTTTGCCAGTGCTGATGCCGGATGCATAGGGATGCTTGGTGTGCAGGCACAAGAGGCTTTGGGGAAAACCTACAAGTCTAGTGGTAGCGGGCCATTGAACCATTTGGGTTAAGACATGGCCGGTGACGGCAGTGATTCCGATAAGCAGCGTCCAGACGCCTTGGTTGCAGCGACGGTGGAAGGAAAGTGCATGGACTGCAATGAATCCTTCTCGCTGGACCAGCTGCAGAAGTACGGGAATTACTGGAAGTGTGCATTTTGCCATTCCAGTTATCGCTTTTGTCGCGATAACGTCGCGAATTGGGTGAGCCTCTCCGCTGAAAGCAAGCAGGCGTACATCATTGCCAATCGGGGGAAAGGAGGGCGAGGTAAGAAACGTGAGCTGGTTTCTGTGGAGTGTGTAACCCGTCAGCATTTCGGTTGGTGAGGTGTTGTGTGCATCATTAAAATACAATGTTGTGTTGAAGTGGCTTAGGTGGAAATGAACGACTACAAGAAGAACGACAACGAGTTGGAGTTCTTGAACGAAGTGCGGCCACCTGATGTGCAAGTGCTCTCGAACGCAACCCTAAAGCCACTAATGAACCCTAAACCCTAAACTCCTCTGTTGCAAGGTTCAAGAAGCGAGGCCGAAAGTGGTACGATTGGGATGCGACAAAGGCTCAACAAGAGTGGGACCGGGTGAGCCGAGACAAATCGTACCAAAAGAGCACCGATAGCTACGGCAACGTGACGGTTGCCGCCCTCCAGCGGCAGAGGATCAACGAAGGGCGAGCAGTAGGCTCTAAGCGGAGTCTGGAGAGGAGACCACCCATTCAGTCGATGGGGCACAGCAGGTGGCGGCGCTTGGGCAAGGCGCCCATGACTGGTAGTCTGGTTTTTGTGAGCAGATCTTTCCAATCGCGATTGTCGAATGCATTTCCTTGCCTTTAAACTAATGCCCAACGAGGTTTGCTTCGCTCCTCCTTGGACATCGAGGCGCAGATCCACGGCCGCACGCCTGCAGACCTGTAAAGGCTTCAAACACTGAAACGCCCAAACAAAACAGGTGTAAATTCAACTCCAGTGCCAATTATTAGAACTCCCAGCCCGGGCTTTTGGTGAGTTTAGGGAAGTGACCCAAAAGGCTGTAGCAAGCTGTGGGGTCACGGGGGTCTGGTCTAGGGGTTTAGGCGTTTAAGTGCTTGGTTTCGTGGTATCGTGATTTCCAAGGTTTTTCAGCTGATGCACTAGGGGCGACAGGGGCCTAAGGGGTTTGGTTCAGTTGTGGGGGTTTCCATGTCCGAGGTTTGGAGTCGGAGCCAAAACCAAAGGCCAAGGCCAAGGCGAAGAGCAAAGGAGGAAAGAAAAAAGAGCAGACAACCAACGCCAAGGAGTCCGTGAATGAACCTCCTGCCAAGCCCAAGCCAAACAAGCGGGGGAAAGACAGTGTCCTGGAGAAGTTGGATTTGAAACGACGGCTCATCGTCTTGGAGCGCAAGAGGTGCTCGCGGGTGGAAGAGCTGAATGCAGAAGTGACAATTAGCTTGGAGGCAGCTGCGGCGTACAAGCAGTGCGAGGAATTGATGGGAATTGTCAAAGTCCGCTTGGAGCGGATGTTTGCACTCCTTTCCTCGGAAGAAGGTTGCAGCTTCCCTAAGGCCTCAGCTTTGGGAGGTTGCGATACACGGGCTGGGAGAGATAAACTCTCTCCAATTTCATCCAGCAAGATGAAAGCCTTGCAGGACCCTAGCAAGGCCGCTCTGCAAGAGTACGACAAGCTTATGACCTCCGCGGATCAATCTGTGCAAAAGGCCATCACCCTCCTCAACAAGACGGCGACGGAGTTGCAGGTCGCCGATGAGAAGGAGCGGGCGAAGGAGAAGCGGCTGGCACAAATCCGTGCCCGCCAGGCCAAGGAGAAACTGGATGCCGTGGAGGCAGCCAAAAAAGCCGGCGAGGCCGATGCCGACGCTGAAGCATCGGATGGGGACGGGGGCGGTGAGCAGCAGCCGGGCGGATCTGGTGACGATGCGACTGGCGAGAGTGACAGCGATGGTGAGGGTGTCAGTCCTACGGAGCACGAAGGTAACTCACTTTGCAGTCTAGAGGTGTTGTTGAAGGCCCACGAATTGCTGTTTTTGGCGTTTGTTGGGTATCTCAGGCCGGGCGCCAGAGTTTGACATGTCCTACGAGCGCCCGCGGTTTGGCACAAAGAGGAAAGCGTCAATGTTTCATCTGGTGACAGACCTCGAAGCGATCCTTCGTGCTTCCGCCGCCGGTATCCAGTCGTACAACTCGGAGTTGCCTGATTGTCACGATGAAGACGCCGAGTCTGTGAATACAACCCACCCAGGACTGGTCCCCATTCCCACCATTCTTACCACGCCCGCTTTGAACGGCTAACGGTCTAATGCATGGTTTCGTCTCCCAGAAGCAGGACCACCCAACTTCGAGGCCATGGACATGGCAAGGTGGGTGCGAACATGGACAACATATGCCCAAGTCTAGACTGAGCATGCAATAGATGCGGTTTTCCTTTGTTTGCTTGAAAAGCGAAATGCTTTTGAGGAGCGCCCCGACCCAGCTGATGCTCATGATGCTGGGGGCTGTTTGCTTACTTTCGGGAATGTGGCTTTTGAGCATGCAATAGATGCGTTTTTCCTTTTTTGCTGGAAAAAGGAAAATGCTTTTGGGGAGCGCCCCGACCCAGCTGATGCTCATGATGCTGGGGGCTGTTTGCTTTGATGAGGGTCTTCTGAGACGAACATCAGGCCTCTGTGGTTTTACTTCGACATGGAGCTCATGGATGACAAGGTTCGGGAGAATGCGTCAGAAGGCGACACCTTGGAGGAGGCTTGGAAACAACACATCGACAAGGCCTCGCAAGCCAAGCTCGACGTGGTTGCACACGGGGATATGCTGGGGCATCCCCATTTAAAGCCGCTGATGGACGAGTTGAGCTAGGGCGTCCAGATTGTGCAATCGAAGCTGCTTGCTTGCTTCAGGCAGTGTGCTATGTGGGGTTTTGTTTGGCGTGTCTTTTTGATTGCTGTGACATCACCGAAAACTTCCTAAGGGTGGCAGATGGCACGCTTGGAAAAGCAATGGCCGATCTTGTGGAAGTCAAGGAAGTGGTGGCGGGCCCGAAGTGGAGTGCTGTGACTTTCGGTGAGGCGTTGCTGTCACGTACTGTGCTGTGCAGGGCTGGGGCCTGTTTCCTGGCCATGATGCCATTTACGAAGCTGGCAGCTTTGGCAGCAGCGGCTGATGGACCCGACAAGGCCCTTACAATGACTCGCATCGCCGACGAGCTTGGCAGCATGTCCTTGGATGCCCTTGAGCATCATGGAGGGGCCTACATCCTGCTGCGGCCAGGTGAGGGTGCGATGCTGCCAGCGGGATGGATTTACATGCAGTGCGGTTTGGGATACATGCAGGCAACACGAGCCTTCTACAAGGAGCACCAGCTCGCCTACGACTGCGGCATGTCGTTCTTCGTGGCGAGGCAAGTACAGAGAGCGGTTTCCAGATCTGCTGCAGTGTGCCTAGGTAGGTGTGTGTGTGTGTATATGTGTGTGTGTAGGTGGCGGCGGGTTGCCTTTTTTGGTCTGGTGTCCGTGCGTCTGTCTGTCATTCTGTCTGTTTGCAAACCTAGGCATTCACGTCATTTCCAAAGCAAACATTGACACCGGCAAGTTTGAAGCGCACTCAGAAGGAGTATGACGCTGCCAAGCTTTTGGGTGTAGTTGGTGCTACGGGAAAGATTGAGGGCATACAGCGTCATTTCGATGCAGGATGGTCCCTTCTCAAGCTGCTCGAGTTTGGAAGTGACATCAAGGAGGAGCAGGCTAAGCCGAGCCCAAGCACGGCCCGTGATGTGGGTGCGGCGAAACCAGCCGCCACAATGCCTGCGACCGTCGCCGATGCCCCTGCCCTTATCCTGGACTACTCCGACAGTGCTGTCGATTTTGCAGAGTTCTTCAACTCAGATGGAGCAGACTTGGCGTGGGAGGTGGCCCGTGCAAAGTCGCATGAACGGTTCCACGAGTATGTGAGATCATTGGCAGATCAAGTTGATGAGGACTGGCAGTGTCATGGCTGCACATAGTGTCGTCTGGTCTGGGATTAAACTTGATTAAACTTCTCTGTTGCACATAGTGTCGCCTGGTCTGGGATTAAACTTGATTAAACTTCTCTGTTGGATAACACATCTAAGCCTAAGACCTAAGCCCTAAGCCCACAACCAGGTTCGGCGACATGGAGGGCGATGCTTTCGCTGATTTGGAGGACTTCGTTCAGTGGCTCCAAAAGGGCCCCAGAGGAGGTATTGTCGCTGCTGCCGGAGAGGTGCAAGCCGATGAGGGAACGGGCAGCAAGTTTGCCAACGATGATGCTACCACCAAAAAGGTGCAAGCTGATGAGGGCACGGAGTTTTGCGACGGTAATAATGCCGCCGATGATACTACCGCCAAACAGGTGCAAGCTGATGAGGGCACGGGCAGCAAGTTTCGCGACGATGATGCCGCCAATGATGCTACCACCAAAGAGGTGCAAGCTGATGAGGGCACGGGCAGCAAGCTTTGCGATGATGCTGGCGCCAATGAGCCTGTGCAGGCTGATGAGGGCACGGGCAAGACTCCTGAGCTACAGCTCGACTACGGCAAGTTACCCCAGGACTTCAGTGCATGGTTCCAGCAGCACGGCACCGACTTGGAGTGGGAGGTTCGTCGAGCTCGCTCGCATGCAAAGTTCGCTCTCTGGGTCACATTGAATGGTGCAAGCGACAAGTCATTTGAAGACCAGTGCCTCGTATGATGTTAGTTTCGTGCGGTGTGTAGTGGGTCGCAATGGATGTGGTTCAAATGTTGCTGGTTTGTAGGTCATGACGAAATCCTTGCACAATAATTGTGTATGCCATGTAGTGATGCGGCAACAGGCCGTTGGGCTCGCAGATTTCGTGGCTGTCCGAGCTTCACAGCTTTCTGACTTGGTTGCCTATGATTGCTCCTTCCTCTCCGCGGGAGCCGGCGACGCCTCAACTTGAACGACATGAATATGTGCTTCGTGCCGGTGCAGGCAAGAGCGACTTGTCAAAGCTGGCAGATGCAGCAGGTGACCAAGCGGCCTTCGATGCAATTGAGCCCGAGCACATCAAAAGCCAGCCGTTGTCCGGGTTGTCCGAGTCCGAGAAGGTGATGGCAGAAGTACGTCATCGGGTGCTGCAGGGAAAAGCTGCTGCTGCCCAGGACTCCAGTAACAGCAATCAGCACAGTTTTTGTTGTTTGGGTGAGGGTAGGCCGGGTAGGGTAGCCCAAGTCCTGGGTAGCCGATTCCAAAACAAGCCCACTACGATAACACTGGTAACCTGTAGCCGTAGCCTGTGACTATTTGTGGCAGGACAAGCCTATCGAATCTTTGTCGAAGACGGCACCGGTGCCATCGATTCCACGCCCCGCATCATCGATCAAGGCGAGCAAGCCCATAGGAAAAAAAAGTACCGAGTGATAAACTCTTCTAAAAACGTCCTCCGATACGCCGATACTTACAAACAACGAAAAACACGACTATGCCCGTGCAGGAGTTCTTGGCAACGTCTCGGCACGGCTTGCCGGCTACGCAGGCGAAGGCCCTGGTGTAGCCAGTGTAAGTGTAGCCTACCTAACTTCTCCGGCCACCCCCAAGCTTACCTCAGAACCTTCCCTCGGATGTTAACCTTTCCTGCCCCTGCCAGGCTGATGGCGGATCCGCAAAAGCGGCGCAGTCAGAGGGTGCGAAGGCGCAACAAAGACCCTAAGCCCCAAGCCCTAAGCCTCTTACTTGCACGTTCCTGTAGCCATCTAGTTCAGGATTAGAGTTTACGCTTTTGGGTTACCCCAAGCCTAAGACCCTGTACTTCTACTTTTACGGTTGAGGGTTTAGGGTTTAGTGTATTTTAGTCGGGGTTAGAATCTCAGGGTTTTCGGGTTTGCCTGGAGACAGGCCCCTGAGAAGCCTGGCCGGGTCAGCAAGCGCAAGGCAGCTGCTGATGAGCCGAAGAAATCCAAGCCCACGAAGTCTCCCAAAGCAAAAGCGCAACCCAAAGCGCCCAGGAAGAAAAAGTAGTGACACCGAGTCTGAGCGAAGGCAAAATGCCTGAAAGACCGATCTGATGATCTGACGTGCAGGGGTGCGGCAAAAAGAATCGACCGAAGGACTTGAACTTAACCTGCTTGTCAATCGAGAGGTCCAGGCCCACCCCTATAAGATGCCTGCCCGCCCGAATTTGTGATCACACAGTTGTTTTGCAATGCATTCGTTGATTCAGAACTTGCTGCAAGCCAACACGGAGAGACACGGCCGCACACACTCCACCCGTAACGCCGAAACCACCTCAACGGAAACAGCACCCTGAACCCCATGCACTAGACAGCGCCGGCCTTCGCTAGGGTCCAGGCAGCACCTCTGCTCCCTGACTTTTAATGGCTGCATGCGGCCACTTGGACTAGAGAAGCTTGACAGGGGAAACAGCGGATGCTGCGGCTGCTGCAAGGGATGGCCCAACAAGAGTTGCGTGAATCGGACTGGGCTGGATGCATCTTGAGTGCCAAAGCTGAATGGCTCTATAGCCTTGAACAGAGTGAAGCTCCACTTGTTTGGCGAGCTGATTGTACCTCAAAGCATCTGACGCAGATGAGACAGTGAGGCGCAGCACCCTCCAAACTCAAACTTCCGAGCTTTGGCTAAGAACTTAGAGCAGCAGCTCTGACAGTGTAGGCACTGAGGGGAGGCTTATAGTTCGAACATTATGCTGTGCTCAAACATTCTCGGCAGTTGGTACGAGCCATGGCGCACCGCATCCACACAGTCGGACTCGTTTGGGTTGATGAAAAGGATGTGAGGGACAATGGGCAGCAGCACTACGTGCAGCGGTATGTTTACCGAGCCTTACGTTCAGATGAGGACGTTGCACGACGAACAAGCTACCGGTCATAACTTCTTACCACTGGAGAATCGCTGACTGTCCACTTTTTGCTATAACTTAGTCCAAGACGTTAGAGCCCAGACTTTGGAACTTTCGCATAGGCTGCTCTGATGGCAGGACATCATGGCAGGGCTGAGGGCACGGGATCCCGCCGCCAACCGTGCTCAACTGCATTTGGAAGCCTCCACTTCTCTTGCGAATTACGGGTGTAATGTTTGACTATCTTTTTATTTTGGTTATTTTGGTACCATTTCGCCGTTTGCCGCCGCAAGCTTGTAAGGCACTATTGTGCAGGCCTTGCAAGAAGGGGCAGTTGCGAATCAGTTCGTGCACACGACATTGTCACCAGAAGTGGCTCTCTACTATGCCGAAGCCGAAGCAGCTACAAAGAACTCGAAGCAGCAAGTCGTAGAGATCGACTTGGAATACTTCGATGGTGAGGTCATTGATGTGTCAGACGCACATGGCTGTAGCTGTCATGACATCCCTCCTGGCAGCAAGGCATCTAATTTTGCTGTCAAGCACGGAGTTGTGATGCTCAAGGGCTACGTCCAGCCCTCGCGGCTCGGTAAAGTCTTGAGCACAGCGGCACTTCGTCTGGACGGGACCGGTCAGCGGTCCTTGGAGGGGTTCCTTTCAGCGCTGCCAGAAAGGGTGCGAAGCGAAGTTAAAAGCTGCTGGAGAAGGGATCCCACCAGTACCAGATGCCGAAAACCGGAGGAACAAGAATCGCCCGACCAAGTGCGGCGCGACGATGCTGCCCAGAGACTGGTTTTGAACAGGGCATCAGACAAGCTGTCGCAGGAAATAGAGAAACTCCAGGCGAAAAAGTCTCTCATCGATGCGCAGTCCCGGCAGATTCAAGAGAGGGCTTGCAGAGAAACCCGCTTGAAAGAAGAGGCTCGAGTGCGAAAGCTTGAGGAAGAACGGCGGGAGCACGAGCGGCAAGAGCAGCTCCAGAGGAGAAAGCAAGAGGAAGAGCGCCTTAAAAAGAAGTACCAGGCCGAAAAGGCTCGAGGGCCGAGGATCGTAGCAAAGTGTCCAGATCAGCGCGATTTGATAGAAAACTTCGACCGGGAAGTCTTGCAGGTGGCTCTTGGGAACGGTGGCTACATTGCGCTCTGGGACCGTGCATGGGGCCAGACTTGGAACAACATTCCGACCTCTTTGGAAAACCAGCTAACTGGCTTGGGCTGCCATCAGGCGCATCCCACACTGGTCGCCCTTAGTCCGGATTCGGACATCTACTTCGTGCAGTTTAGCAATGGTTCTCGGAGATGGTCTGCTGCTGCCCCCGACAGCTTCACGGAGGCTGTGGCAGATTACGGGCGTCTGTCAGTAGTTGCATTCGGCGAGAGGGGTTCATGGTTTGTGCAGTGGCCGGACGGTAGCTGGCAGCATGAGGGTCTGCCAGGAAGTCTTTGCAGCATACTGGAATCAAACAGTCACCGGCCCGTCGCCAAGCTCAGTATCTCCGGCGCAGGCTTTTATCTTGATGAGCCAGCGTGGTTCATCCGCTGGAGAGATAATGAACATCCTACTTGGAAGATGAGGAACGCACCCTCGGAGCTCTCAGAAAAAGTGCGCAAGGTTCAGGAGCAATGGGGCCAGGTGCGGAGCGTCGAGTTCGGAGACTATGGTGAATGGGTCCTCCGCTGGACACCCTGGGCCTAAGCTGCTTAAGCTCCTCCACTGTGGCAAATCTCTGTGCTGAGATGAGATCGTCCACACTTTCATGGTTCGCAACCCCGCTCTTTTCCATACACGGGCTGTCCTGATTTCCGACACCTGAGACCGACAGTGTTCCCGAATGGGCCACCGTGATCTTCGGTACTTGACAGCTTAGCATCTTGGCCCAAGGCCTTGCTCGAGCGAAAAGCGAAAGGATCACATCGGTCGGCGCTTCTTCACGGTCTTCATGTCATTGGGTCAAGACGTGCCTTGGCACTCATATCGGATTCTGAGCTGGTTTGGGGGCATTGGAGCATGTTGCTTGTCTCGCATGACGGTAGACTTCGACTCTCGGGGACTCGCCAATCTCAAGGCAAAGCTGCTCATCAATGCTCCGAATCCTCTCCAGAGGTCTCCGCAACGTTCAGCCAAGTCTCTTGCGAGCTGAACCCTGAAGCTCCGTTGCAGATGCCAGCATGGCCAGCAGAAAGCTCCATCCTGACCCTACTTCTCGCCCTCCCCCCAAAAAATGGATGTCTTCCCCCTCATACCAAGATGTATGCACAGCTGCAGCAAGGGCCTTTGATCCCTTACGCGACAGCTCAGCTCCTAAGTACCGGTAACAGTTTAACAGGAAGTTCCGGCGCAGTTGCGGCAACTAGCTGCCAGAATTTTGCTGCTGCTACTATACTTCTCCGACAACGGTTGCTACCACTACTCCTCCTGCTGTTGCTACTGCTCCTGCCACCTGCTGCTCCTGCTCCTGCTCGTGCTGCTTCTACGGCTGGTGGAAGTAGCATTTGTACAAACTGGTGCATCAATACTCGTAGCTAATGGCTAACAGCATGCTCTTGGAAAGCGACGCCAATTGGACAATTAGTGTAAAGCCGGCCTCCGCAGATGATGCGACCCCGCTTCAATGGGCCAGAGACCCAGCAAAAGCCAGCTTGGGACCAGCAAGCTGGTGGAAGGAGTTGTTTCGGGTTTGGGCTTCAGGGCCACTGTGAAAAGCTTCTGCAACCACTGGTTCGAGCTTCATGGCGACCTCAATGACTGTTATTGTGCAGATTCGTAGTAGCTTGATTTCTGGTTGCCGAGGTCTCTTGACTACGTGTCTAAGAATTCGGTTCCTGTTTCTGCTCTAAGCACGCAGGTATAGTGGACCTCGGGTCCTAGGCTGAAAGGGACCCGCAGCCTGCACATTGGGTTCATGACCTCGAACCCTAAACCCTAAACTACCCAATTGTATGTCGGGTTTTGGGACGGGTGCACAAGCATGACACTCAGACTGTTTTAGTCTAACACTTCTTTTCAACATCATAGTAACAATAGTGGTAGCATTGATCGTAAGCGAGCGAGAATCATAGTCACCATTGTTAAAGTTGCTAAAGAAGGCCTCATAAGAGTACTTTCGGTATGAGAATCATCGCCATCCTGGGCCTCAATCTCAAGGAGGCCTACACTACTTCTGATGGACAAAACTCCTGCTTTACCTGAGGTACCTTGTAAGCCACAAAAACTCTGGTGTGTTGTCTCTCATGATGGGCGAAGCAAGATCTGGTTCTCAAGCAATAGGAAGATGGCCTGGGTTTTTAGATTTGGGGCTTTGGAGTTCATGGTCCGCGGTGTAGCGGGTGGGCAAAGCGCCATGGCATCCGTAGACTTCTTCATCGAGTCGGTCCTGATCCAGCATTTGACCCCAGAAGAGTATTTTCCTTTCAGAGGGGTTTAGGGTTGAGGAATCTATGTGGGTATTTGATTGATGGTCTTGCCACTGCTACACGATGACTTTTCAAGCAACGTGAAGATTCTGCTTGCACCCGCCAAAGCGCTATCTACCTCGGTCCAGGCTACGCCCTAAGCCCTGAACCCTACAACATAAACCCTAAGCACATTGCACAGGCCTTGAGCTTACACTTCTTCCGCGCACATGCCGTGGTGAAGTGCATGAGAACCAAGGACCTACGCTAGATGAAAAAGGGGTCAAGCCGCTATTATGGGGACATTGACTCTTTTGAGGGGTCTCCTGAAACGGTTCCTTAAGGATCGCTCTACGGGTCCAATGAACAGGAGCCTTAATAGTTTGAATAGAGCTGTGGGGTTTATATACTATAATTACAATCGGAACCCTACAGAAGCTTATTAGTCGTTATTCCGGCTTCTAAATTTAGGTATTTTCATGCACCTTTCCCTAACCTAATTTACTTGGAGGGTGGCAGAATTTGAGCTTGAGGGCTTTTCCCAAGTTGGGGTTTGGGGTTGTACCGATGTTCACAGGAGACTAGAGGAGTGTTCTAGGCTTTACCACCAGTGATACCACGCTTAGAACTGTTAGCTATCATGTAAGGCCGGGGCTTGGGCACGCCTGCATGGGCGCTTCGACTCTCCTGCCCCTCAACCTTAAAGCCACAAGTTCTGATCCTAAACCCAAAGCCCTGCACCCTTTGTTTTCAGAGGGGTCCGGACGTTTGGGGGCTGGAAAGCCAGCAAGCCAAACAAGCAGTATTCATCCCTGGGTCCCTGAATCCGGGTTCAGGGTTTCGGGTTCACCCTAATAAAGCCTTACACCCCTGAGCCGACACCATCACCTAAGTCTTTAAAAGCCCATTGGCCTTCAGCCCTAACCCCCGAACCCAACCGCCGTGAATCCTAGATCCTTGCAGTACTAGGTTCTAAGCAGAAAAATCTCAGCGGCGACATTCTGTTTGACACCCTGTAAATTCATGAATGGCTGCCCAAAGCCCTTTTCAAGGATTAGGGTTTCCCTAGACCAAGACTTCTTTAGGTTCGGGGCTTTAAACCTTAAACAGGCCCTAAACCCGAAACCCTCCCTCTCCAATGTAGTTCGCGCTTTGTTTTTAGAGGGTCTCAACCATAAGTTTAAGCTGGCTAACCCGAAAAAGGAACTCCAGTGGAGACTATGGGAAAGGCTCTTGTATTAGTTGTACTTTGGCTTGGCTTCTTTCGAACTGACATTGCTCTCCGATGTTCGTGCCCGGTCCCTTGACTCGGACCTCAAAGGCTCCAACTGAACTCCAGCTTGCAGCGGGTTTGAGCGTTTTTGCACTTTGGGGAGGGGTCGAAGTTTCAATGGTTTGTGGGTGTTTGGGAGTCCGTCCGGCGAGTATTGGCATGTTCGCTTGTGTGGATGACTACCGTACTTGTCCGATGGGAATTTCCATGTGTGAAAATCGACATAGTTTTGACAAGTTCTGTAGGACACAGAGAATTGAAGACGGCTTGATTGAGAGCTCTAGAACTTGTTGAATCTTCGGATTGCCTGGCATGTCTCTGCAGTGCGTTCCGACACATCAAATTGCATTCCAGTAAAATGTGTTTCCTGATCAGGCTAAAGATGGAACAATGCCCAAAACAACTGCAACTTCATGGGGGGCATGCTGGTAACACCAATGTGTGCAGAGACCTGCACCTGTACCGTCGGTGCCATGATTCCGCCTCCGCCCTCAATGCCGCCGCCGCCGCCTGGCGGCATCAGATGTGAGTGCCGAGGCGAGGAAACTTTGGTCAGATCCAGCATATCACGAGCTACTAGTTTTTGCTACCCCTTGCCGATCTCGCCAGGAACTGCAGTGGGCAGAGACTGCACTGGACGAAGCTTGCCCTCGGATGGCTTTAGAGTCGGAGATCGGTGCTTGTCTCAGTCATGCAGCAGTTGTCCCAGTTGTATGTGTTCAAGATGTTGCGAAGCTTATGATAATGATATCTTTAGGAGTCCTTTGCTTTCATACTTTGAGCGATATGCTGTGACCCATTTGGAATCTACGACTTGAGGCAGCGAGCATTTCCTGGGCGCTGGCTGCTTTGGATGTGTTTACTTGGGAAGGCTGCAAGCAGGTGAGGAGGTGGCTGTGAAGGTTCCTCGGGCTGATGGGCCGATCGGCCCTGCCAGCTTGAGGCGGGAAGGGAAGGGCATGGTGGTAAAGCGCGCGCGTTAGATACACACAGGGTGCTGGTTCATTTTTATAGCAGGACGGTGGTTGTGGGAGTCGGAATCTGCTCGGAAGTGCGTAGCAACTCACTTTGAGAATGGACTATAACCCGGTAAAGGGTGCGACTTCAACCGGCGACCGATGTTCGTGCAATTCTCAATTGTGTGTAAGAAGGTGCACAGGTTGTAGCGCAGCTTCTGGTGCAAGGAGTGCAACTCTTGCATTTCCGGCGTGTTGAGCTTTGACCAGATTCGGGGATGGGATAGGGATCAAAAAATTTAAAAATAAATTAGGATCAAAAAAATAAATTAGGATCAAAAAAATAAATTAGGATCAAAATATAAATAAATTAGGATCAAAAAATTCAACTAGCAAATCGCAAGAAATTGTAGATTTTACCCTGCCTCCAGATGTATTCTAAGTGTCCTTAGCATTGTCAGTACCCTACATGGCGCGGCTCAAGTCCCTGCAGTAAAAGGCCACCTGCACAGGTTGACTAAACGGTCTAACCCGTGTGCATAGCTGTAACCTGTGAAACTTCAGGTTATCAGCCGTAGGTAGCTTGAAGCTATGGACATAGTTCCCTTCTACGCGGCCACCGGTGATAGCGAAGGTCAACGGAGTGAAGCAGC